>JWZT01000440.1:45962-56100 GCA_000827895.1 Thelohanellus kitauei
TTCAAGTTTAATTATATTGATGTTTTTCTTGTTAAATCTTTTTAATATTGGTAAATCTTTGAAGATATACAATATGAATTCCGATTATTTGTCAATTTATAACTATATATAAATGTGAACACAAATGGTAAAAACTTGCATTTTTTGATTCAAATATTATGAAATCTAACTGATTTGATTTTAAGAGGTTCTCAAAAGAACTTTGAAGATTATTTTTAGATAATTATATCGTGAATCTCTCGAATACAACATTTAACAAATATGAAAACGATGATCGCGACGAATTGAAGATATAGTGACTGTTTTATACTTAACGGATTTACATAAATAGTTGTACTAGTAATTGATGAACTATATAGCGTTGTTTGTAGCGAATTTCTATCATAACAGTGAATGAATGCTTGGAAATTGAAACTCGTTTACTCTAACATCTAAACTTTCTCAACAAGGACACAATGTACTAATTATTGAAAATTCAGATTTAAAATCCAGACTCTAGGTTTTTGACACCCACAATAATCCAAGAGTAACAGCCTCTAGGACTTTATGTTTGTTCGTCTAATAATAACCAGAGTTATGAAATATAAATCATTGTAAAATGCGATTTTTGCACGCAGCCAAATATATTTTTCAATTGATGATTTTAAATGTATTAATAAATTAAATGGTATATTTATGTTTACAGTCATTGTCATCTTATATTTGTTCACGTGACTGCTTACATTCATGATCATAACGTCAGCTTATAAAATATTTCAGACAACGAATTTTTGTATTAAAATCGATGGATTGTCGTACATTGCAAATGGATGGCAATCACTGAATGGCTTTGGTGTATATTATCGAAAATTTATGAAACAGGAATTTATCTTTTTTAAACAACATCAAAGCATTAATACCGGTTGTTGTATATTTGAAAAACTTGTTATGCGTTGGGAACGTATACTTTGTGTCTGTACAGATTTTGCTAGAAATATGATATGGATGGAGGTTTAAGGTTTTGTACTGTATAAAAAGGCTTTGTTTATTTCAATTTATTGTTTGAATCCACTAGAAAAAAAACTGGTTCGAACTATGGTTTTATCATCAATAAGTTAGGTCCGCTTTTGAATGTCTTTGAAGGCCGATCCCCGTTAATGCAGGCTCTTCGCGAGCGCCGTACCTCACTGCTACTTGTGAGATTGTCCGCAGGCACACGAAAGATAATATTGATCGTAAGCAACTCTGTAAATATAAATGGCTAGCTTGATATCAGTTCATAAGAAGCCCTCCATGATTATTATAAGCGTTCGCGTAACCGCATTGGGTTTTTGAACTCGTAAGACATAGATCAACCCTGGCGTTATAGCGAGGAATTGTTGATCTGTAGCTGAGCCAGTTCGAACCTATATCTTGCATAGATTGGCATTTAAACATGGTACAAAGAACCGCTGTAAGAAATCAAGCTCCAATTAGTATTTGGTATTATTGAAAGTAGAAAGTGATAGAACGTTTGTTGGAGCTTTAAGTCGCAAAAATCTCATGATTTCATCTCATTCGCCTTCAGCTTAATGACATGAAACTCATCGAATATATACGAAGCGTAGTAGAATATGGGTGTCGAATTCTCGGATTCGAGATAGTGCGACAATATTACAAGCATTTCTTGTTCAAATATCTACTAGTCAGAAGCCAAATTTTACAGTAAAATAATGCTCAACTCTAACAAACCTCATAGAGACGCTCATGAACGCATGCCTGAAATTGAATATCGGATCTATCAAATTTAGAAAAAATACAACTTATTGAGGAGATGAAAATCCGACCAAATAGCCAACTCCAACAGTGTTATTATCACTGGAGTCCACCGGAAGCATTATATGACTAGATTTGAACACTCAAAAGATCAGTATTGTGGTGTAGCGATAATATCGCATTACCATATTATTCGAAACATGACCAAAAGCAGCATAATTCTACGAAATGAATTTATCAAATCTATGTCTAAACCCAACATGACCATCGATATAATTTAACGACATGTGTTACCAACGAAGATATATACTCGTGATTTACGTTTCTTAATTAAAATTTCAAGAATTCTGTCCATTTATGAAAAAAAATTCTTTTAACATCATATTGTTTGCAGAAATCAATAATGTGTTATATACGCCACACAATTGACTAGTTTTACAAAATTAAATTTATTTGGTTATATTTAGGACAATATCTAAAAAAATTTTTCGATTTGCTGAGCAGCTTAAATATTGATATATTTTAACAAAAATATAGGTAGAAGTTCGTTCGAGTTTATTAAAGTGAATTATTAAAACAGAATAAATGGTTGATGTCTTGAACATCGTGAATGAAATAATTTATCATATCAAAGATCCATTTAAATATATCTCGACCTAACTGAATAGATAAAAGCTGTCGTTATGAAAGTTCAGAATTGACAAATAAATATTGAATGATAAGAATATATTCATGATGCCAAATTTATCTCCTTGCAATTCTGAAAATGCAGCTGATACTTATTGATGAATAAATATCGTGATTTGTAAAATATACAATTTTCAAAAGTTTACAGACAAAAATTCATTATTGGTTCGTAATCTATCTGATAAGCTATGTTATGTCCTAAAAGGTTCACTTTATGTCAAAGTTAAAGTATATCCTATATGTTAAAATAAAACCGTAAGTTGATACAATTCAAGACATTTTATCTGTAGCTAATGATTCAGCAATTAAGCATTTCGATATTCTGGAAAATTATTCGTTATCATACGCTGTTGAGTGATCGAATACGTTGCACATCTTTTAATCCGTTTCGAAAACATATTTATGAAAATACCGGTTTTATTTAGAGTAATTGAATGTTAATTTAGATGTTGACATTAGTTATGGAATTGAAAATTCTACTTATAGAATTCGAGATATGGAAAATAATTTCAAACTTCGCCCTGACGGTCGATCAGCTGCATATCCATTCTCAATAATATTTTTGTAATGTAAATTTAATCAAAGTCCGCGAATGGGAAGGAATGCTAAATTTGTAAAAAATTTGATGGCATAACAATGTTATTATGCTATATAGAAAAATGAATAATGCGAGTGATATATATTAAATTTCATTTGTGCAATTAAAATTAAACAAGTTATACAAAAATAATCACAAAGCCTTTCTAAACAATACCATTTTAGTTTACAATTTCAGTTTAATAATTCCGACTTTGGTAGTCCGTTAATGTAAGAAGTTTTTTCATTCCGAATTTCAATTGATTCATACGGAAGTTGCCATATATATGTTGCGAAGTTCAAGTAATTTTTAATATTGAATTTCCTAAAAATTATATTACAGAAGAATGCCGAATCGAATTGTATTTTGATGTGTAAGGAGAAAGAAATAAATATAATGCCTTCGAGATTGAAGATCAATAAGGATGTCTTACGAGTGGTCAAAACTAAATATTTTCCTCATAAATTTACACAGATTGTGATTCTATGCTCGACATGAATCTATGTTTAAAGGTTTAGCCATTAATGTTTATTCACAATTCTTGAATGATATCTCACGGGCTATGAGCGAATCATTGAAAACTAATAATAAGCCATAGGAACATGATGGGCGCGAAAATATTCAAACATATTAGACTAAACTTGTGACATAAAAAATGATATTATAAATATTTAATTCGATGCTGATACTCTTATGGGATATCGAGATATATATCTAAAAAAAAATTTTTTTCATATTAAAAGTATTAGTAAAATTATAAATAAAGTTTGCGTAAAGACGAATTAAATTTTTGATATTTGTTTGACAATGTAAGAGTACTATTAAAATTTTCAGCATTGCGTCGATGGCTGAGATTCTCAAAACTGATGATATTTCAAAAATTATAGATAAAATTTTTCATTCGGACATCGGTTGATATATCATTGTTAGCTTCGATCTATTTGTAAAATTCTTTATGATATATATTTTGGCATATAGTAGAAACATCTATTGAGCATATAAATCTTGCGATAACTGCTCGTTATCTGATGCAACAATTATATTAAGATTTATACGAGTATCAATTCAAGAAAATGAACAATTCATTTTGTATCTTGTAAACTATGGTATGTATTAATTTATGTTGGACGTTTATTATGCAAATGGCCAGGGATCTAATAAAGAAAATTTCGAAAGATTCAATAATATTTATTTACAAAATTCAAGGAATATTCATTTTAAATGAAAATATGAAAGGAATGAAAAATCTACCAGGATAAAATTAGACATGGTTTACTATACTGAAATCATATCAATATCTCTTTTTGATATTTTTCGAATCGAAGTAAAAATAAAAATACTTTCTGATGCTTTAAGAGTATATCATAAAGATAATTTTATGAAGTATATGAATTTGCTGCTCCAAAATATGAATAAATATTTATATAAAAGTTAATTTTACATTTTATAAATTCATAAATTTATGTGTATTTAGGATATTGCATGATGAGTTTTTTTTGAGAAGAATGATTTATTTTAATACCAATAGTTTATCTCAGTTTATGCAAAAAGACATAACAATCATTACCCCTTGAATCAGCGAATTTTTAACAAATATATAAAAAAAATTAAGAATTATTAGGATAGACTCTACTTCACGTAACTTTTATGTGGGTGCGTTAGCCAGTTTAACTGGTCTTTATCTGATTTGAAATATCTTATAGTGTGTAATTCTAATAAATTTATATAGCAATGACTTATAACCTGCCAAAATAAAAGAATTTCTTCATTTTTACATTAAATTGAATTATTTTTATTGACAATTTATCCGTAATATCATAACTAACTTGATATATCGTATTGTTTTGATAACTTAAATCATAATTCTGTGCCCTATATTTAAATAAGTCTGTTAATTTTACGAATTTTATATTATATAAGTAAGCGTATCAATATCTTAACACTGATTTTACCTTATTCTAGAGCCTTGTATTTAATAATTTGAGAATGTATATTCTCAAACGCATCTTCTGTTGTTATCCCATATCTTTCTTGCCACATTTTTTCTCCTTACAATTAGTCAAATATTTTATACCGTTTTTTGGCTGCAGAACATTACTGATCTTATGGCCACACCTTTGAAAATATTTTAAATGGACGCTCAGGACGCCTCTACATTATTCGTATTAGCACCAGTTAAAGGGTAAGTGTTTTTTTAACCTATTCTAAAAAAACTAACGGTGGTTGACAGTTTCATGAACGTATGACGGATTGACTGACGACGTTTCTAAAACGAAATTATCACAAAAAGCAAACCCTTGTATGATGCAAATCCATAAGTGCGATTTATCGATCCTCCAAAAACATGTCTAAAATAATTCATTATATTCTTTCCTGATAATTAATTGTTTCAGTGACTGCTTTTCTATTCCGAAAGCAGATCATAATACCAATCTAAGTTTAAATCAAGAACGATATTTTTGACTTATCCTCGTACATACCAAGGACCCAGCGTTTAGGTCTCAGTAAATCATGGCCTAAAGTTCAAAATTTGAATTCCTCATACGGTTATGCTTCGCTCGCGAAATCACTGATTCATCGATTTGAATAATTAATGGGGGCTACCTATGTTAGATTAAAAGTTTACGAATTCAATGAAGAAATCTGATGGTTATCGTAAACTTAAAATATTTGAATGATTAAGACATTTTTGACGATTTAATTGGCGAAATACCGATTTGATTGTGACACATCCAACGAAGCACAATGAGAAATTTCGAAATAGGTATTTAAAAGTGGTCAAAGAAATGAATTTTAAATATTAGCTACTCATTTCACCAGATATGTTTGATTTCCTTTTATCGCACTGTTACAGACTAAATTCATCTAATCATAGGGTATAGTTTATAAAATAATCTAAAAAGCCAAACCTTATAGGAAATATCTTTTTTCTGATATTCGACCATTTTTGGATAACATTGTTCGAAAAGAACATTTCTGGCTGAATTTCATAAAGAGGTAAAATAAAAAAAATCACGCCGTCAGAAACAATTCAACTTAACGTTTCGAAATCCATCATGACGCTAAAAATTTAACGCGTGCGTCTTAAAGTTGCGTCAAGTCGAGTCTACCCATAGAACGTGTAAAAATAAATAATTGAAACTGTATTGAAAATATATGTCATATACAGACATTTTTTTCAAGTTAATTTTGATTTGAGTATTTTGGGTACTACACATTTGAAAACGATAGAGTTTTTAGTACATCAGTTTTTGAAAGTGTTTAAACCTAACTTGGTACAGACAGTTCTGACTTTTCATCGACCTCAATTGCGATGTTTTTCATACGCCAATGTCCATTTCAGGGTCTGTTTACAGCGAGGGATACATCTGTACATTGAAATTCGGTTTATAGCAAGATAAACTCTTGTTACATAGTCACATCAATGCCCTAATCTAGAAGGCAACGATACAAAACGGCGTTCGCGCGAGTGATAAAAAAATACAAACTGGTAGACTGGTCAAAATCAACTGTGTTTATGAACACTGGCATGTCTTAAACACCGGATATTAAATTCATGAAATGAATTGTTTCAAAATCTGAACCATTAATTGTGAAAAATTTAGTAAAAAACATTTTAAATATAAATTTGTCTTTAAAAAACTCAATAAAACATTTATGTCAAAAGATAAATTTTTATGATATAAATTAATAAATGTCCATAATTATTTTACTTACAGCCCTAATACGAATTTCTAAAGGAGACTTCCTTTTTTTGTAGAAATTATATATTATTGTCGCGTGTTCATGTAAAGATATGCGGCTCTTATGGTCTTTAAATTGGTTTTTTTTGTGATACTATGAAATCCTTGATGATCATCTTTTTAGTTTGGGTATTTTCTATATTTTAGATATTTGCATATTTGTTTGTGTTAGAATAAAACTGGTTATCAAACATTGATTAAGGCTATATAAACGATTTTTAAATTAGTAAATACAAAATCGATGTTACACAGTAGAAGAGATTTCATAATGCTAATCATGGATTTTTTAATTAATCGCCATTGAATACATTTGTAGCGAATTACCAAATATATTTTGTTTCTCTTGGAATATTTTTATTTTTTTTATTTAATATTCGTGTAACGTAAAAGGTGAGTTCAGCTGGAGTCGAACCAACCACTCATCGATACTCACCGAGCGGTCACCCAACTCGACCAGTCAGCGCTGTTACGTTACCTAAGGATATCTATATATCCTTAGAATTCTTCACTCCTAGGAGAACCACGCTCTACTGCGTCCTGCAGACCACGCCAATTGTTGAGTCATCGTCAGGTGACGTCATTAATACAAGAAAACTAAAACACTAGCGACTATCTACGATTGTCAACTAAATACTGTAACAATGGGTATGTGGCATTTTATCGAACGTTATTGATTCCAAATCTAACTCAATTTCTTTAACACAAGTACTATTTATATTAACTCTTAAATTAAAATTATATCAGAAAAACAGCGAGTAGATTAGAATCATATTAATTGAGAGATTGGGTTATTTTAGTAAATTTGTTTTTTTTTTTTAAATAAGATATAATCTCCAACTAAACCATAAAGATAAATAATATCATTATTTTTGCTGAAAAGATATTTTTAACTAAAAGCCTTACAACTTTTCAAACTGTTTGGCGTTGTGTAATCTCATCCATTTTTTGGTATCATATATATATATATCTATATATATATATACAGTATCGATTCAAAATTTTTATTAATGATAATATGATTTCACGAGTCTGGATTCTCGTTACATTCCAGAGAAATCCGAAAAATTCATGACAGATATTGTGACTGGATGTATTTTTTTGTATGAGAAAAATTATTGAATTAACAATATACATTTTAATGTCGTATGTCATAATTTTCACCCAATTTAATAACATAGAAGATAGTATGTGTAAAAAGACCAGTGATACGAGTAATGAGTGCATAGTTTGTTATTTATTGGTTCTCGTTGAGTCTGATAATCATGTTAGAAAAATTACTAATAATAATTTGAATTTCCACAACTCTGTGCTGTACCAGAGTTGACACATTTATTTGTCGGCGTCTGTTTGAATATATAAATTTTTAAATTCATTCTATCTATAAAAGATGTTTGAAGTGTTTATGAAGCTTAAATTTAATAGAAACATAGTCAGAGTGTATACACCCGAAAATGGTTCCAATAAATGTGAATTAATAACTAAACAAATATCGTGTATAATTTCCTACGATACAAGAATTGTTTAGAACTAATCCATTATCATCAGTAAATATTTAGTTTTTTAGGTATCCAAAAGTTAAAAATGATTTACTTCTACACCCATATTTACGAATTCGGGAATTCTTTTACAAGAATATTTTCTCCTAATCTACATGAATAGAATTAATAACGATTTATTCATTGATAACATTTCCATATGTCGCCCACAGACAAATACTTCTAAATGTTATCATATATGTAATGCATCCGAAATGAAGAAATATTACTCAAAGATACAAAGTCAGATACAACCAATGTATTTCAAACAAATATATATATGGATATCTAGAGTAGAGCGTATTTTTTATGTGATCAGATTTTAAATTATCAAATTTTGTAATAATTTTAGCTCTAATAATTTATATATTCGTGAAAATCATTCTAAAAATCACTGCAGACTAGGAGTAGAATATGCGAGAACTGATGTCAGTATAGGGTGATCATTTTCAGGTTCAGCTACAATAAATTTATCTGAAATTGGAAGTTCAAATGACGTGACATTCAAAGATATTTTTTGAAATGTTCAAACCTCTACTTTGATGATTACGACGTGCCTGAATGTACAGCCAGATATTTAAAAAATATCTACGAGATTGGTGATTTTTGATAGTGATAGGTGACGATCGAAATGATGAAATTAACTCAGACAATAGAAAAGTTATGGATTCGATATATGAAACATGTAGCATCTAAGACTTCAGATATAACTTTGGTAATTATAGACGCTGATAGAACTGATGGTATTAGCTCATACAATAGAAACGTTATGGATTCAATATATGAGACAACAAACAATTTCGATATAGATGGTTATTATTCTGATGATAGTTACAGATCAACCTGATGAAATTAGCCCCAATAATCGAAAATTATTTGATTAAATATATTATACTAGTAACAAATACATGATTGGTCATTATTTTTGTGATGCTAGATGCAGATTGTACCGATGAGATTAGCTCCCATTACAAAAAAATATTTTGATTATATATATGACTCAAGTAAAATAAACGTTAATCAAGATGAACTCAATGGCAGTAATACCAAACCCGAAAATTATTATAATCGTGCATCTTCCACATCCAACATCTATCATCAGGGGTATGGAACGGAATTGAAACGTTCAGAAAGTGGCTATGAATTCCAATAAATATACTATGTTTTTATAAATTCATATACTGTAATTTAAATTTCTTTTCATTTTATTCTGAGTCTGAATTACTATAAAACCAAATAGTTATCAAATGGATCATTCCATGCTCAAATATTGAGAAATGTTTATCTTATCATAGCACATTTGCCGAAAGGAACCATTATGAAAATAAGAATGTGTTCATATGTCTTTCGAGTTTTGTCATTTTTAAAATATACTTGTACATTTTATCATAAATTTGTTATGAAAAATCAACTGTCAAATTTGTTGATATTTATAACATTTTTACGAAAAGAATATGAATCACTTTCCCAATCCTGTATATTAATACAAATCTTGGTTACATGAACAAAATTGAATGAAAGCTTTCATATGATGTTCAACGAAACACATACTATTTCCTTTCTGTTAGAAATAAACAAATACCAATATATTCGAAATCAATGAAGATTAAACTAACAAAATATTCAGATATAATGGAAAAAATTGTTAAGTGTTTTGTGAAGATCATTATCACAAATCCGAATTTATTAGATTTCTCGAACTGACTGCCTTAATACAGAAACAAGGTGTAGAACATGACATTATAGTTCCTCTATCTAAATATGTAGGTACCATAGCTTCAATGAATCATTAAATCTTCTGATTAATTTCTAAAAATACTTCTATACCTTTGGAGAAATCATAATTTCTGATGCAATGTCAC
>JWZT01000441.1:15815-33141 GCA_000827895.1 Thelohanellus kitauei
TTTCTTATCATTTTTGTGTTGAAAACTATGTTTATGACAGCTTAGAAAATTGGAAGATGTCTTCATACTGTTGATCGTTTCATCGATAAATTTATTCAAAAATAATTAGGGGAGACCAGGGCAAGTTGCAACACATATTATAACAAAAATCATGCAAAAATATGAATTTTCGTTACACTCAATGCAATATATGAAATTATCTGACCAACTATATACAAAACTTTCACAGTATTTAAGCAAATTTTAGTCAAATATTGCAAAAACTTAAACCTTCGCTTACTAGCCTTACAAAAGCACAACCATTTGATCGCAGTAGCTGTCACAAACCTCAACGACTATATTTAATATTGCCCGAAGACAAGAAACAGCTTTGAGATAAAAAATAAAATGCTAAATTAAATCATAATAATTTTATACGTAATAAAATAACCAATAATGTACGTGTGAATATCGTCAATCTCCGTTATCGGGTTCCTCACGAAAATCCTCACAAATATAGCCGCCACCAATTTCAGCACTACTACAATCTGCGTGCAGCCAGAATCCACACTAAATGCATATGTGCAATAGTTCACCATCTTATCTCGCTTGACTGTATTCCATTAAAATTTCTTTTGAGTCGTCCCTAAAGAGAAACTCAAAAGATCGCCGTACTCGGTTTTCTGAGCCCTGGAAGTCATTTTGGGGATCCTCTTTTGAATAGATTTCTTCGATATTTCCTTTTGTGTCCTTTCTGCTGTGGTTTACAGTCTTGTTTTTGTCACGATCCTTACCCATAGCCTTTTTGCCTGGGTTCTCGAGATGCCTTGATACTCATGACGTACCTTCACAGTGTTGAATAATGAAAGCCATACAGCTTTGAAGTACCTCAATTTGATGAACTCTTATCAATCACAGCTTTTGCTGCATTCATCATCATATCGTGTAGAGCAGTGCCACGATTAGCCTTTAACGATGGACCTTTACCTGTATGACTGGAATTTTGTGGTTTTTACGCATTTACATATGAGAAATATAATTAATTTAAACTTAGTAAGATGTTGAAAATATGCAATTGGGAAATTGGAATGCCTATGATGCATCAGCTGGAACCAAACCCGAGCTGACTCATTAAATCAATTAAAAACTGATACCCGTGTATATAAAGTTCGAAACTAATTCCCACCCAAAAAGTAGAATGAAAATGATGTCTTATGATATCATAATTATATTTTTACTACCCTTGACCAATGATGTGTTCGGAAATATGGGATATGTCACAAATTTACTAATGGCAGACAAAACCAAACTTAATCAATAACTTTACCAATATTCACACAAACATCGTAAAACTAGGGCATAATGGCTGAGACGTACATGCGATAGCATTCATGGCCACTAATCGTTGACGTATCTAAGAATCTGTCTTAAAACGGCATTGTTGCGACACCCCACTCTCACCCATATCAGTATATAATTTTAACAACCACAAATCAAAGTATCTAGAAAATGTAAACTTCATGTTTTACCATTGACTCCGTTTACGCATAATATATTGGTAAAATATTTAACATGTTCCCAGTGTCAATTTAAACTCAAAGTATTCAAAGAAACTTATTGATATATCCTACAAACGTTTCACATAAACACTCCATAATTGCCCTAGCGTCGCAACTCTCTGCAGAGGTTTTATGGTTCTGATAATTGGGAATGTTTAATGATAAAATTTATAGGTTTCATAAACCAATATTATAGAAAACTTGAATATAAAGATCTAAAGGTTATATTAAAAACGTTCGTGATCTTTTAATACCTTAAAAATAACCCGAAGGTTATTTTTAAAATATTCAGAGTTTGGCATGTTGAATTTAGCTATATAAATGCTGCATCTAAAAAAATGTTATGAAAAATTACAAATAATTAAAGTTTGGAGATGCTGTTAAGGGAGATGGCTTAAAATGCGGAATTATCGCTTTTGCGTTTTAAAGAATTGCAGAAAATGAATAATCACCCTTTCGATATCAACAGAATATATAATACTAGAATCCATCTAATTTCTTTTGAGTATAGGTCTCAGATATGAGCCAAATTGGTTCTAAATTGTATACTTTTAATGTCAGAATTGTTCTTGAGACTCCTGTTTCTGGTGTTTATATGGTTTAAGATCCTTAAAGTGGCTAGATATCTTGTTATGCAGAATCGAATACAAAGGTGACATGTTGGCGAATCTTTTTCACCGCTTCATTGAAAACTGATTCTTCAAAATCGGAAAAATTAATTGATTTGGCAAGATCCACAACTTCATCGAACATTTTCCTAAATCTAAAATGTTATAAATTTGCAAACCGAGGGGCTTCGAAGGCTTTTTCGTGTTTTTTCTTTGCTAGAATCATGAATGAGACCAAACTACCCAACTAAAATAAGGTTCATGTAACCTCCTCACCCTTGGAAACTCCTTGTTTAAACCCAGACCTAAATTGTTGTGAAAATTCATGAGAGAAATCACGAGTAAAATATTCAGTGTATGTTTTCTCGAAAATTCTAACTTCATACAATTGAAACTTGTCCTCAACGAGAAATAAGTCTTCCATGTCGCTCATTTCTAAAACAGATTCTGCGCAATAGTTGGAAACCTTTTACAATGTGATCGAAAGAACTTATATGGAAATATTCGGACATCTCATTTTTTTCAAATAACTCTTTACAGACTTCACAACTAATTAAGAATCGTTATGGTATATTTTCACCGATGATGTTGCCAGAAATACCGAGAATTTTCATCAATGTGGCATAAATTTTTATTCAACTACCAAACATGTTTCGTAAGGCATATTTGAAGCTCTTAGGCTTTACAGAGGGCATCTGGATTACTATACCATCTGTGACTGAAATATGTTCACGAAATCCACCTCAGAATGGTTTCCGGGTTAAATAAACTAGAAAGTGAATTGGTTTATAGGTTCTCTTCCGTCACACCATTGTGTGTCTGTAAGAAAGTGTTATTCCTATAATAAAAGAGTGGATTATGGGATTATGGTAGCTTCAATTAATTACTAATTATCCAGATGATAGAAATTGAATTTCTCCTGGTGGTTTCATTAAATTACTAATAGAATGGAATATGATTTATAGAAAGGGGACCAGGGATTCAATGATATAGAGTTCATAGACAAATTAATATACTTATAACGGGAATCTGAGGGAACTCACATATTATCTCAGAAATAGACTAAACCAAACTGAATTGCAATGGATGGCCTATAAATACTACAATAATTTGCACAAATTTAAAGATATTAACGCCATGAAAGTGTTTTTGGAGCAATAACTTTGGTGACCGTTTACATACCACTCGTTATCGATTCACTGGCCAAGCTTTAGTGTGATTACTGTTCATTCAACACAAGTTGGTGCAGTTTTTGTAAGCATCTTTGTTAAGAAATTAATTTTCGGTGAATGATAATTCATTATTTTTCATTTATATCAAATGTAAAAAAGGTCGATTAAAAAACTGGTTAAAATATCACAAACTTAATATTTTCGAAATTGTTCCCAGAGCTGTTTAAGGAATAATAAATCACCTGAAATTATAAGCCAAGTTGTTGGTGAACCATAAAATTTTTAAATGTCGAGAACCATGGACGAACTCTTTGAGTAATTAAAACAATTTTTGAAGAAATTACGAATGAAACAGGTTTCGCTTTCTGTAGTCGATTGATAAAATCTTGGTTTATAAATAAAATTGCAAGATTCTACATAGGATAAGGAAATCACGAAGATGAAAATTTTGAAAATATCAATAGTTTCACCACATGTCTCGGTATTCTCTTTCCTGTAATTTAATTTGATGTTGCCTTCATTTAGTTCAGGCAAAAAAGACAGTTATTAAAGTAAAGGAAATGAATTACTGAAGGGTGCGAGAACAGTTTGACAGCCTCTTGATAAATGACTATCTAACCATGATTCGCTACGTAAACGATTATTCAAAGCATACTAAAAAAACGAAAGACGTACCTAGAAAATAGTATCTGCTTACTTGGGTTCAAATTAATCTAAGTTTTCGGAAGGTTAAACGTGTAATAATGGGTAAATTGTTGATTCATACCGTACATTTAAAGATATATCAGCGTTGTAGATGCACTGGCTATTCTTCATATTATACCATTATTTAAAGCTGTGGGCCATATATTTTAAATTTTAGACTCAGAGAAAAATTTCATGCCTTCAACATAAAAGAAAATTAACGACTATATGAGACAGAGAAAGTCGAAAAATCGTGGTTTAAGAAAAGTTGATTTCATCACTACATTCATTTTCATATATAAATATAAGATAATTGAACTGGGAATTATCAAACAGGTGTTGTGATTATAAAAAGTGGTAGTTTTAATAATTTAAGTGAATATTAACTTTAATTGAACAAGTATCCTTGTTCAGTATTCAACAAAAAACAACTAGTAAGCCACAAAGACACTGCATCATTATATCGAATATCTGCATCAAATTTTCAATCAAACTCGTCTCAATCAGATCCATACACTTCAGTACATGTGCGGGGAAGCGCACGAAGGACTGATTGATACTCTTTTTCGTACAAAATGGTGTTTATTTCAACAATTTTCAAAGTTGCACGATATTATAAACCGAATCAAACGAAAGGTTTCAAGTTTTGAAAAGCCCAAAACTTGTTGTACTGATAACAATTAACAATGTGAATTTTTTGACAGTTTAATTTGAGCCGTGGCTCAAATTTAAAGATATAAAATTTTCAATGATAAGATGTAGAACTTAGGCCTCAGAGAAGCTACTGGTGAGCAATACCAACAAATTGGGACTCTTCGCCTGATCCTCACTTCGACTGAATTAATACAACACAGAAAACATTGTCGGATTTATTGCAGTACTAAGCATAATCGCGGTGATGACGGCAGTTTCCTTCAATATCTAAAAACGATTTATTTTTGAAAACTGAAGTTGTACCTTTTTAAAGTTGGCTTTCTGTAACTGAAAAAACTTCTATATGGCTTTTAGACCAATTAAAACTGTTCAGAAGAGTGAATCGTTTTGAACAAATATTATACATAAAAGAAGTTGAGTTCTCAGCGATCTAAAATTGTTTCAAAATTCTATGAATATTTTACCTACTTTTTGTCAGAAGTATTTCATTCGTACTTTTAGAGATAGATAATTGTTTTCGTAGACTCTTAAATGGTACGGTAATGTATTTATGTTTCTAAGAATAGTTCCACCAAACTTTAAAAGTATATTCCTCAAACTGGCAACTGTGTTTTTGATTTTCGCACCAAGATCTATAAAAGAGATAAAATATCATTTTTATAATTTAATTGACTTAAAATACTTACTATACCGTTTTTATAAATACAGTAAAACCTCAATTATCAGAATATTTTTAGGAAAAATGTTAATCTGATTTTCAGATTTGAACCTAAAGATTCTGATAAAAATTCATTAATTTAGTTCAATAATATTAAAAATGGTAGCTTTTTTCTTTATAAAAGGAAAATTTTTGTTCTTTTCGATATTTCATAACGATAATAGGAGTTGAGTCTCACAAATAGATGTTACACTGTTTAATGAATTACATCCAAGATTGATTTAGTGTGAACACAAGCGAAAATGTTAATCTTACATTAAAAAAAAAGTTAGGAATCATTTAAGCCATTAATAACAGTTCTTTGGGTCATATCTACAATGAGATATGGTGTTGGCAAGTCAACAATATAAGATATTTACAAAAAGGCGGATGAATAAATTTACTCAATGTTTCATGTCAAAGGATGATAGTTTCGAGTACAAGGTTATAAAAAATGTGCATTGGAAGATGTTGCAGTTTTTACTCTTGTAGTTTTTTGAAATATGATCAACCGCACAGCCAATATCTGCTCATATAATATTCGTAAAGTAAAGAATTATCCATGAAAACTAATTTAACTACCAGCTTTTAAGACAGTTCTTATTTTCCAGAAAAATCAAAAATCCCGAATTGTATTTGAGAATTACAAACCATGGAATAAAGCCCTGTAGTTGGCAGATAAGTGAAAATGCCAAAAAACCAAGTTATAAATCAGCAGTAAAGGTAACGAGGAAGTTGTCAACGAATAGATAAATTGTGAATGGAATGATCAAATTTATCCAATTTTTAACCATTCAGAAATCGTTGAAACGTTACAATCATCTTCATAATACCTAAAAAGGAAATGTGAGAAGGAAATGATGGAGATCCGCTAGATCTCTGTAATGTAATGGTATAAAGAACAAGAAGATTGTAGCTTCCAGCAATCAATATATAATAAATAATTGCGACATTATCAGAATTAAATAATTACGTTCCTTGAAAAAAGCTATCATTGAATATATTTTTCATTTATAGGTGATTGCGGTTGTCAAAATTATCATTCAAGTTTACTTACCATTATCTCAAGTAACCTCGGTCCCATTTACTTCGGATAACTGAGGTTATACTCTATGATCCATCTCGAGTTATGTTTTAGCCTATTCTACCGGTGTTAAGTGGAATATATCATCAGACAGTAAGATTATTTTATCATGTATTAAAAAGGTAATTTCGGGCCAGGCGAATATAATTTATCATTTAAGTCCTCGGTAAATGTTTTGTGTTTGACGCTTTAACATAAAAATAAAAACGATTTTATGAATCCTTTAATATTGATATCCATATCTTTTAAACACTTAATCGTTATAAACTCTGCCCCAAATTTTGCTGAGGGCAAGATATCGTGAAGTCAAAGATTTTTATCACTAAATATCTATCCATATGCGGTTTGCTTGTTTCACCATGCATCTCAAATTTATGAACGGCTTATTGTTATAAAAAGCCCATGACTGTACCATTATTAATTCGTTTTGGACTATAGTTTCGAAGAGTAACAAAAGCCGCAGTTTTATAAAATCATTGTTAATCTCATGGAGCCACAACAATAAAATGCTCAGCTTTAATTACTAATTCATATCACCATCATGCCGTGTTCGAGAAATGGCAAAGATGAGTAAAGTCGTTCATAAAATGTAGTAACTTGAAGTGTAGAGCTCTTCGAATTTAAATATTATAAGATTCCACAACCAATGAGTCGGATTATTTTTCGAGTAATGATGGACGAGAATAATTAAAATAAATATAAATTTTATCTGCTGAATATTCCATCATCAGATGAATAGATATTTTAAGTAAAGTGATCATAATTATCGATCCAAAAAGAAGCACGTTTTAATATTGGAATCAAAAACAACATATTTCAATACATCACGGTTTCTTGTGGTTTATTTCCTGTGGTAAAACAGTTCTTTTGAAATGTATAATTGTTGTATATTTTGATTCATAAAAGTTATTCTGAAATTTGTACCGACAATTTTTAGTTTCATTCAACTTATTGTGATTTAATGTATGTTAAAAGACACCATGATTATTTTAGCACAAAATTTGACGTTTTTTTACATTTCATCTTCCAATCTCAGCAAGATTCTTTGCAGTTAACTAAAAATACCTCGTATGCTTACCGACATACGTTAATATTTTTCTTTTTGTTCGTGGATGATAGACTACATGATGATCATCAGGTCATGAACGAATATGCTGTTCTAGGGTTACACAAAATAGTCAACATATTAAGCAAAAATATATTCAGAGTTATTATTAGCAAAAATGCCACTTTTCATGCTAATTTTCAATTCATCTCTTGACAAACCTCTTTATCTGATAAAACAAAAATAACAAGATGTGTTTTTTTGCTTCTTTTTCTGAATAGAATATTTTATTCAGTTACTAGTGCTACAGAAACCTGAAAAAATAAAATTCTGCTGGAGAAAAGTATGTAGAAAATATGAATGTGGCAAACTTCTCATTTTATATAGTTAACACCTTTTCAGTAACATCTTTGCTTCATGAAACTGGGCATGGTTTTAACGCAAATATTGCACATTTCTTGTTGACCCAAATCCTCTTTTTTTAGAATTTCGGATTGCAGCAGTAGTTGTTTTTTAGCAAAAAACTTCAAAATACATCGTTTCAAATTGTTGATTACTTATGAGTGCTTCTTGTAAGCGTACTCGATTTTAATTTAATCAAATTTCTTCATATGTATGCAAGTCACAATTTCATGTTCCAAATTTTAGATTTTTACATTCAAAAGTTCACAATTTTTTTTATTATAAATCGTAAATTAAAATTAAGTAGAATTCTAGTTTTTGTCTCCCTGATAGGAAACCATCAGATTCAGATATCTTACACAATCAGTAATTTATAGTTACCGGATAGAGAACAACGGCAAGAATCTATCCAAAAATTTATCACTTACATGATATATTAAAAAACATTGGAACATTTGAATGTCATAATGGGATTTTAGAAAAGAGAAGTGATGTTTACACCAATTCTCTTCCATAAAATTAAGATTCTCAACAAACCAACATAGAATTGCTTTAAATTAGAACCGAGGTTTTTCCTGTGCATATTTAACAGTATAAATTGAACAAATTTTAACAATTAAATAAGCCTTCTCACGATTACTTAACAAGTGTCAATGAAATAGGATTATGTTTTACCATTTTTTCAATTATTTTCTATGATTATTATTGATACGTTTTCTATTTAAGCAATGAGATTTGTAAACTTTTAAATATTTAGTGGATGATAAACTGACGATTTATATATGTGATGATACTAAATAATTTTGAGTTGTCTATTATGAAGTTCTGAAATACTTTGAACCATATTTTGCCAACATCCATCAAATTTCAGGTTAATCAGGAGTGTTTTACGATCCACAAACAAAGAGAGTGTAGTTCGAGTCAATATCAAATTATCAGCATAAAAAAGGGCTTTTTCTCAAATTCATACTGTCAAAAAATATAGAAAATGTAATCCCTGTCTCCTAAATGTTAAATAAACAATATACGTCAATTATTATCCATTCCAAATCACGAGATATTAAAAATAGTTTTCATGAAACCAGAAATATGTTAAGATGCACTTACAAATTTATCATTTTTTAAATAAAACTTTCATAAACCAAACCCTATATATTTTCTTACATTATATTCGAAAAAACTTGTTTTGACCAAACCTCTTGAATCAGCTTATTCTAAATAATAAGTAAATTCATTCTGACAGACCATACATAATTTATTTATGCTCAATAAGATTTTGGGTTAAGTCGTTAATTTTTGTATATTTAAAATTCACTGCTTTTATTCAATCGATTAAGAAAGGTAATAACAAGATTTAATAACATGTTTTCGAATTTTATTTCTCTCGAGTAGGGTTCATTAATTTATTAGAGTCCGAATATTCAACTTGAATTAATTTTGGTAAAATTATTGACAGACTCTCGATACTCCTAATCAATTCACAGCGTCTGGCAGACGGTGATACGAAAAATATACTCAGCTTTATAAACAGGCTTCAATTTCCAGGTTTTATTGGAGTCAACTAGAAACTCACCATCAAAAGATATCAAGAAAGGTCATCAGCGAATTGTCTGACAGTTTTATTGAATAAAATAATTTATGACTTTATCTGATAATTTTTTTATTCTCTGCAGCAAATAAATTGCGACGTCTAAAAATAAATATTCCAAGTTTATTTCAAAGATCTGGATTTCTTTAGAACATATGAGCATACATCGGTCCATTTGATTATGAACGTTTATGATCAATGTTTAAGACAATAAAATGGTTAACAACGGGATTTTTTAATTTTTTATGAATCAAGAATATCACATGATTAATAACACTTGTTCAGATGTCGAATCCTCATTTACAGTTCTTGAAAGTAAAATTCAATTTTAAAAAGAGGAAATTAATTGAAATAAAATTTCAGGTATCTATTTATCTTATGCATAAAACTATGTGGTATTCTTCGAAATAATCTTTTTTTTGGTCATTTTTAAGGTAGCTTCCACCTTCTAAATGTATACATGACGTCTTTCCTTGTTTATCAGTCTTTTAAAACATTTAACTTTTCATATATAACAATCGTAGAAATGGCTATTATTCTTTTGGACACAATTTATCAGATTGATTGAAATATGGATTATTGTTATTAAAATGGCACAATAGAAGGCTTTGGATAATCAATATCACATGTTTATATCATCAAAGATCTTTCCAATGAACTGTAAAATTCTTCAATGTGAAACTTTTGAATATTTCAACCGCGACGACTGGTATCACGTTAAAATCGTCAAACGGTATTGCTCTGTCTAGAAATAATGGCCCAACTCGGTTAAACGCGTTACTAACCTTACAAATTAAATTTTTGATTTCCACGTCGATAGATATGGCATGCAAACAGAGCTGAATTCTTTAGAAGGATTTTAATACTTAATTGATTCAAAAAATGGGAAACAACTTCTTTCAAACATACTACAATTAATAAGAACATTTGGGACATTTATTAGCTTGAGTGTCTCCGAGAAGAATTTTTGCGTTGCTTGCGTTTGTGTATATGGGTGGAACACTCCGAAAGGGAGTTTGATTGGCAGTCTGGAGGTTAACTTTCTGATACTTTAACTGCGATCAATGAATCGATAAATGAACCAACGTTAGAAGTTGCACAAGAAGTGACCATAAAATGTGGATGTTCGAAAGTTACATTTGGGTTTATATTCACAGAATGTCAAAACAATCTTACAATTTGTGAAGAGACTATCTGCCAACATAGGAATCTGTGATGTAGTCCAATCTGACATTGATGTAACGCATCTTTTGTCTAAAAATTACCAAATGATCATAACCTTCATTGGTAGAAATGTCAATAAGGGTTGACACTAATTCGACTTCAGGTAAAGTACTCATATTTGGTATTTTGTGGTTTCAGGCTGCGCCCTTCAAAAAACGCTACAAATATTCTTGTAATGGTGTCCTCTCGGAAATAAGCCGATTGAATCAACAAATATAAATTTCTAGTTTTCATTTTAATCCGATCTTCTTGAAATTTTCAAATTCTAAACCGATTATGCGACGTAAACTTCAAGCTATCACCGAACTCGAAAGTTTTTTTAAGTAGATGTTTTATTTATTATGAACGGCATTGAACAAGGTTACAGATTCAATCAATGGGAATTATTATGCCTTTTACATTGGCTTAAAAGTTTTTTTTCAAATTTCAATGTTACCCAAAAATAATCGGGTTTGTTCTCCTTTTAGCAATCAAATAAATTGCAAACGTGCTGATGAGCAATAGCACTCTCTTAAGTATTACACCGACTTTGATTTGAGGATGATTGTCGTCACATCAATAATTACTTGTGAAAATATATCCAATCTATGAATGGTTTAATCCGACTTCTTAATCGGAAACCCAGGGTGTGGTTAATTCTGAACTCAGTCACTTCCCACGCAATGAAAACACCGTGACAACACACATTTCTGAGGGTGATCTTCGTCTAAATGTTCGTTTTATGCAAACCATACTAAAATTCGGAAATGTCTTCCGAATGAATTATTTTTATGGTTTTCCAATAGTCTATCAATTATTATTCTCTGAGAGAATTTAGAATATCTGAAATTAATGCACATGCCAAAATCGTTTCCTATCCAAAAATGTATGCAAAAAATACTTATTGGTAGAGATCAGTTAAATGGTCATAATTTTAAAAACCTTATATTATTTCGACAAAATAAACATTTTTTTATTTTACAACCTGTTTTGATTCTTCTTTCGTCACCGAGTCATTATTTTGAAAATTTTAAAAATACTGCTTAAGCTTTTCATGTCATTGAATTGTATGATCATAAATTTGTTGAAAATGGTAAAAAATGTTCATATTTAAGAAAGAGCTGCTTCTTAACAATGGGTGAATCTGTATTTATTTCGTAGATATCTAATTATGTTTCCGCTTTCACGCAAATTGGGTTGAAAATAATTACTCGCCATGAATAAGCATGATGATTTTCGGAGTCATTCCAGACACAACTATCTTAACACAGAATGACCTGAAAGAGTTTCTTGAATACCATTTTCCATCTCTTTCGAAGTTTTTTTCTTTGGTGTTTAAACTGGAGATCTGTTAAATCAGACAACTTGAAATATTTTACATCATTGAGAATTCTAACAAATTAAATTGAGTTATATCTGACTTTTTGCACGCAAAACTATCTTAATAACATTTTATTGGATGACAGAAATTAACCAGCCATTTTTATGATAAATTTTTTTGATTCCGAGTTTACTCTTTTCAGCTGAATGGATATTATTTACACGTATTTACCATTTTTAATTTACGATATCTGTCGATTTTACATAGAATTTTTATACTAAAATGGTTTCCTATGAGTTTAATCGGAATTCAAGGACTCGTCATCGTTTAAAAAATATAAGGCAAATTTTATTCCAAGGAGAGTAGCTTCCAATGTCAAACTAACCAAATTATGAAAAACCTTCATGATCCAAAGAATATATTACAAGTCAGATGATATAAGATATAGCATCAATAAACAGCCAAGTTATACAATTTAGGGATGATCATAGGATTCAAATTAATTATAAAATGCGTTTTTCAGCTGAAATGGTATATTTTGGTGATATCATATTGGTTGTTAGAATGCAAAATGAGTTTAGTTTTCCAAGGGTAGAAATTCATTTGTCTGATATCTGACTGAAAAATACCTAAAATTACATTTATAAACCCATTTACTCCGATGATCGAAAAGTTCAAAAAATATTAATTATCATACCTAAGTCGTTCAGAACGATGTTCCCACTACCAGCCTTTGAAAATCATTTTAAATGAAGTTATAATGGTATCAATTTATTGTGTCACAACCAGAGCTATCCATAACTTTTGAGTCTCGTCTATCTGATATTTCTCACCAACTTTACCATCTGAGTGAACTTATTTAATAAAACAGCAACAATCCAAGCTCGCTCGATTCTACTTTTTGGTGTTAAGGGAGACATACATAGATATTCAATAGGCTGACTTATTATATATAGTTTATCAATTATTTTTTCTTGTTTACCTTGAAAATCTAGTTCATTATTTTTTCATATGGAGATTTAAGAATCATATTGACTTCAACTAAACACTGATGAGAATGTAATAATATTAATTTTTTGTGTTATCGTGGACAGTTTGGTTCATTCATCATGACAATTATGACAGAACGAGGAGTAATGATCATTTTGAACCATGTTATTCAAATAAATTTACAAATTTTGAAATGATAAAATGTTATAAAAACAGGAAAAACAAGAAATTTTAATCTTAATTGATGTTGATAAAAAGGCAAACTTTTCAAACATTATTTTATTCTTATTAAGTATCCTTTAGAAGCAAACTTCCCAGTAATAATTAAAAAATGATTCATTTTATGTTATTTATATCTTAAGTTTATCAATTATGCAAATGAAATTATTGAATTCTGTGGATAAGGTTTTTTTTGTGCAAATGATTCGGGGTTAATTTTTATCCAAAGTGCATATAAATCAACTTAATTGTATCGCTAATTTAATTTAAAACAAATTAGGTTCGATACACCAACATGAGTTAAATTCATATAAACAATACTGGAACGAATATGCATCGGATGTATTGGCTCTGTGGTTGGCTACCAGCCTTTGAAAATCATTTTAAATGAAGTTATAATGGTATCAATTTATTGTGTCACAACCAGAGCTATCCATAACTTTTGAGTCTCGTCTATCTGATATTTCTCACCAACTTTACCATCTGAGTGAACTTATTTAATAAAACAGCAACAATCCAAGCTCGCTCGATTCTACTTTTTGGTGTTAAGGGAGACATACATAGATATTCAATAGGCTGACTTATTATATATAGTTTATCAATTATTTTTTCTTGTTTACCTTGAAAATCTAGTTCATTATTTTTTCATATGGAGATTTAAGAATCATATTGACTTCAACTAAACACTGATGAGAATGTAATAATATTAATTTTTTGTGTTATCGTGGACAGTTTGGTTCATTCATCATGACAATTATGACAGAACGAGGAGTAATGATCATTTTGAACCATGTTATTCAAATAAATTTACAAATTTTGAAATGATAAAATGTTATAAAAACAGGAAAAACAAGAAATTTTAATCTTAATTGATGTTGATAAAAAGGCAAACTTTTCAAACATTATTTTATTCTTATTAAGTATCCTTTAGAAGCAAACTTCCCAGTAATAATTAAAAAATGATTCATTTTATGTTATTTATATCTTAAGTTTATCAATTATGCAAATGAAATTATTGAATTCTGTGGATAAGGTTTTTTTTGTGCAAATGATTCGGGGTTAATTTTTATCCAAAGTGCATATAAATCAACTTAATTGTATCGCTAATTTAATTTAAAACAAATTAGGTTCGATACACCAACATGAGTTAAATTCATATAAACAATACTGGAACGAATATGCATCGGCTGTATTGGCTCTGTGGTTGGTTGGATTTCCACATATGTTACTCCAAGATAGAATCACGTTTTGTTCTTCCCTGTTTAAATAATTTTCACTCATCTCGAAATTTATGACGGATCAAATGGTTAACATATTTTTCAGCTGTTCATTGTCGTTTAATTTTATTTCCTGTGGTCAATATCTGATCTTTGTATTTGAATTTAAGACTACAAATTGTTTCAGTAATTTTGAAATATTTTGATACATCAATTCAAAATGTGTCATTTGTCTAGACGCACTATTACATATCTTACTGGAGTAATAGTTTTATTTCCGGAATTAAAACTTTTGCAAAATTAATTCAAAATACCAGTGTTTTTATCTGCATAGAACAGGGGGGGGGGGACGGCGTTCTTCCGCCATTTTTGAAAGTTTTAAATATTTAATATAATAATAAGGATTTATTGAAGAGTTATTTATTTAATTCGTGATTTTTATCTATATTCAGGGTTTTTTAAATTAAACGTAGTAGAACAGCCTTCTTCTGAGGTTTTTACGGTTTTAATTGTTAAATTTCATACGAATAGAAACAATTAGTTTTGTTTAATTATGTAATACCAAGGCTTTTTTGAAATATGGTTGCCGGAACACTGTTAAAATATTTTTTATTATGTTAAGGATATTTTGCAACATTTATTTAATGTTTTAAATACATATTTTCCGTTTCAAATTTCCAATTATTTTGACTTCAATAAATTTGAATACATAAATTTATTTCTATACTTTTTAGAAGTGTAGCCGTACCGAATTTTATTTTAATTAACATGGATGGAATACACCATAGTTCCTTTCGAAATTTAGTTTCTATAAGAAATAAAACATTTTATATTTCTTAAATGGTTGACGCCGCAATGCTTATGAGATAGGCGCGTTGATTCACCAATTAAAACGGCACATCTTAAACTAAGATTTGGGTAAACTCTGCTTAGGCAGCAGACATCAGTATTGGTTAAAAAAATATTCACACTATGTTTTAGAAAAAGCTTCTACTTCGAGCAGAGAATCTCTAAGGGTGACATATGTCGGAAAATGTTCGTTTTCGCAACTTGAAAGGCATGCATGATATTCTGCAATTTTGACAGAATTAGCGCCATTTATTTCTTCCTTGTCAATGATAATTAAATTTCATTTGGTGTTCTTCTTAAAATAAATATTTTAATTCATTTAATTCAAAAAATTGGAAATTCCGGATGAATCAATGAGAAATTCGGAACTGAAAATTGTGTATAAATAATCGTTTTTTGAGTTATAGACCATAAAAAAAGAATATTTAAATCTCATTCATTTGATATTTTTAAACAGATGTCCCTTTTAATAATTCTTGGCCCATTTAATCTGTGAGATTTAAACGCGATTTTGTTTAATTTAGCATTGACACATTGTTAAAACAAATAATTTTTCCCTATTTTAAAGGTTTTTCATAAATTAGATACATTGTTTTGGGATTACTTTTGTAACATTTTAGTAGCTTCTATATCATATTCGTAAAAAATTGTCGCTATTTTATCCGTGACTCAATTATTTAACATTATCCACTTTCTGATATATTCAACAAGATCAGCTTGCGATTTAACTTCTCATCGAAAACGAATCGTCAATCTTAAAGAAAACAATACTACAGCGTATTGACCGTAAATCTAACAGAAAAGTCATGTAGATTCTACCACAATTTATTAAGGAAAAGGATTTGAGTTTCGAAAAGAATACTAGATCAACGCAATCTGAAGTAAAATACGTTTTTAAAAATTGTCGCTTTCGGGAGGAACACGATAAAAAAAAAGCTATCATAATCACAATATTTTAAAGGCCATGATAATTTTTTTTAAAAACCTCCTAAATCAAGTAATTCAAATCTAGATTCGAAGAAATAGTAATTGGAGGTCTTAAAGTTATGGTTGATGTGTGTAGAATCTATTAAAACAAGAATCAGAGGCATTCTCTCGATGTAAATTTTGTATAAGTTCTTGTTGAACGAACTAAAGACAGAAAGTAGTTTCTTTTGAAGTGTCGATTAGAATAGAAAACAGCCTCATGTCAATGATATCAACATATCTTTTGTCCAGTTCTACAATCATCACGAATCTATTTCGAAGTTAAAAGGAGATGGAAAATCTGTATACTCATTAAATGGAAATCGGATGGAAAATTTAACGATCATAATAGAAGTGCTTATATCATCATAGTCTAGGAACCCTAAAATTCTTTTAAATTCAGAATATCAACAGGACATTTATGAAATTTTTGTTGATGAAGAGAGATGGGTACAATCGAACAAATATTTTATTTCTAAATTTAATTAATGAGTAGAAACCATGATGATCGTTGACGTAGAATTTTCCATGATATTATCAATTTTGTATTTTTACTCTACCCCATTTTCATCAAGAATGTCCAAATGTTTCAATCAAAGTGTCCGAAATTTTTATAGCAAAGAAAATTATTAAAAGATTAATACTGCAATACTAATAAGGCAAATCGCTTTTTCAGAGTTTTCAATTCCATTTGGTTTATTCAAAATATGAAGAGACGTGATAATGTGCATTGCTTTTTTGGACCTATCGAGCAACGCCATATAAAACTTTTTGGACAAAACACATATTTTGGCCGCAATACGTCATAGGCCCATCTAGCCACGCCTGTGCAATGTCTATGCACTATATCAGTTATTCCATTTATCTCATGATACCGATTGGTACATTTTTGAATGCAGTATTTTGGAGGTTTAAATGTTGAATACCTGTAGAAATATGTATACGGTTTAAAACGGAGATATTATTAATTTTTTGATCAAAAGTCATAATTTTAGAGGCTAAAAATATTGGTCCTGTTTAAGCACGCATACGCCAGCATTTTACAAAATTTCCCGAGAAAACGTACCTATTGGCTAATTCAAAAGGCCG
>JWZT01000441.1:48660-59422 GCA_000827895.1 Thelohanellus kitauei
AATTATAGTAATTAATCTCAATTCATTGTTGATTATGTGCATTAAATAAAATAAATTTAAGAAATTAGAACTTCTTTTCCGATTTTAATTTAAATTTTTGATTGATGTTTAATTATAACTATATTTAGATCTATTCAAAAATGATTTTAATGCTTATATTTCTTGATTAAGAATTGACAAATTGTTTTCCATTAACTCGATTCTACATCCCAAGGATTTTCCAATACTCAATTTAAAATTTATTGATTGTAGGATGATTTATTTATAAAAAAAATTAAATAAATTTAGATTCCACGTTATTTTCCCATTTAAAGTATAAAAATGACATTTATAAATAATGACTCGGTCTGTTTATAGAATGAATAAACGTCAAAAAGTGTCAACGTTTATTTATTAATATCATATGTACAGTTACTTAATAAATTGGGATTGCTTTCGAAATCTAGTGTATGATGATTATTGTAGGAAAGGTTTTTTACATCGGTCTCCGGAGATGTTGAGACATGCACCGGTAAATTACTGAACGAACTTTACATTGACCTCAAATATTATGTTGTTAAAGTGAACGTGTCACTTCCAGGGCCTCACTCTAGCACGCCCCCTGTCTGCACTGCAGAAACTCGGGTAGTGGAAGATTTTCACTTCCTAAAAATTCACACAATATCTCCGCTTCTAGAGCTACAATACGAAAACGTCATTCGCTCGCTGGATATTATGAAAGGTTTATACATTGAAGACTAATATATTGATTTCTTAAGGGTTAAAAACAATAAATCAGACGTATTTACGGATATATATTAAAACATCGGCCTTTAATATCAAATTATTATGTTTGGGTACCCGTAATGAACTGTATTGTAATTCGAAAATTGATCGAATATCATTAACATTTTTTGTAGACGAATAACAGTATATTATTCAATCAAAATTCTATGAATAATTATTAAGGCTAATAATAAATCATTAAATTATGCTTTTGTTTGAATATTGATATATAACTCCTATATGTAAAGAATTAAAAATGTTTTGTATATATATTGAAACAAAAAATATTAAACACTTCTTATTTAATCAGATATGTTTCAAGTATTCAGAAATATCTTTTAATAATCCACATAGTTTTATACTGTTTTAATTGTCACATTTTATTAACAAAAATGATGGCGATTTCATGTATTTTAATTATATCGAATGATTGATTATATATTCAAAGCAATCTTTTAGAAGATTATTCGAATTCATCTACTTTTTAAATTAAACATCGTAGGCTAATATTTTTAGCATAAGATCGATAAATTTCATAAAAAATATGAAATATATTTATTTTTATAACTATCGAAGATTGCAATCTATTTATATTCAAAATCTACAATAAAAACAAAAATAGAAAGAATCAATATTATCCCTGAAAGCTTTATAATATTAGAAAAAATAATATAAAATAAATCAACTGAATTCGAATTCATATACAGGTTGTCATTTACTATCGAGCATCCCTAGCATTCACTATTACGAGGTTGAACATTCAACATTGCACACCAGAAACTAAAATACAAAATGTTGTAACTAGCTCAGCACTTCCATATTTTGTAGATAGGCAGAATAAATTCAAATATATAAAGAATGAATTTTAATTCAAAATGTTACATGAAAATCGTAGTCATTTTATTCATAAAAATGTTCAGAGTTATCCAGGACGCAGCAAACCAAATGGAAACAACAATGATTCTAGATTGGCAGGTATCTGATTAATTTGAGAGGATGTATTTTAGAGTAAGTTGTTTCGATGAGTTCGATTTGAGATAACCCTTTAATCCAGATGAAGTAGTTCGAATCTGAACAATACCATCGCAAGTTGATGGTTAAAAAGTTATGTCAAAGCTTTACGGATGTTGTTTATCATCACCAAGTTGGTATGCCTTATTTTGTGATCATCTGATTTTTAATAAACTTTTGAAACACTTTTCAGTCCTGATTTAAATTGTAACTCATGCCTATATTTGCAGTGTATATTATTTAAGTTCACCGAAAATATGGGCATTAACCTACATGTCCTTTTGAATGGATATGTTATTATATCTGTAAAAATCGTATATTTACATTAACCAATGCATATTCAAACTATTTAACATCGCAAAGTGCATAATTTCAAAAAGTAAAGTGATTGGATCAACATGAGTGATATTGAGTTCCAACCGAAAAAATCGTCAAATGGTATAGATGGTCTGCTTCTCCTCGTTAATATACATATTTTTGTATCCAACTGATTTTTAAATTTATTTCCCTTAATTAACGACACATCGATATTGCCTTTCTATTTCTAATAAAATACTCAGTTTTTGTCAATCTCATCTAGAAATAACCATTTTATGGAATCTACATGTTTCAGATTGTTAGTTTCTTCAAACTTTTAAATTTTTTAGAATTGAATATTAATACTAGGAAATACTTTACGCTATATATCCATTTGGTTTTATTTAGATAGGAATGTTTGTTTTGTAGAAGAGAGCGGTTGATAAAAATAAAACTGCACCACGCACAATAATGATGTAATACTTGTATGAAATATGAATAAAACTCCTTGTGTCAATGAATGTCCTGTTTATACTTAATCGTAAACACACAAAAGATCTATAGGTACTATTTATCTTAATTGAATTTAAACAAACAGATTACACTTTAAACATTCTCAAAAACATTGTTTACGATCATGTCTTCTGTGAAGGGATACGTATTCTTTGCAGCCATCAAGGAAGTAACACAGAATTAGGGCATAAAAATGTCTGCATCTCAACAAACACCACGTCCAGAAATTCGTTTTGTATCAGTAGATTCTGGTCCCTTTACATTGGTTTACGAATCATTGTTAAAGGGTCTCGAGAAATCTTTAAGAATTTTGTGTTTACCACCATTTGGTTCAAATCAGTTCCTATTTATCCAAAAATATGTTATTTTAACGAATGATGCGCTTGCCCCCTTATTAACGATAAAAAACCACGATATTGTATCGAGGAGTAGTTTTAGCTAAATGTTTAATGTCCGGATAAGTGAAGATGGGAATATAAATGCCTCAATATGTAGCTATTCGGGAAAACTCTGAACACATCGATTTATTCAAACATTAAGGCAGGAATGGGGCCAGGAAGTTTTCAAAAAGTTTGAGATCCTGGGCAAAGGTAAAGTTTTAATAAATGATGAGGGGTTTGAAATCCCATAAGAGAGTGGTATATTAAATACAATAGATTGTGAATGGCATAAACGAGGGGCAGTGACTGGAATCAGATTTTCCGTTAAACAGGCTGTATATTTATCATGATCCGGAGTGCATTCATTAGAAAATATTACATATTTCAAAATAAACTTTGTGCATATACCAAAGGCTGGAAATGAAAAATGTTAGAAAAGATATTTCTCCTCATTACTAAAAACTCCAACGTAGCCTCAAGGTTTCATCCAACCCGCGAATGTCCAGATAAGTTTATTGACGAACCTTTCAAACAGATGCTCTACCTCTGAAAAAATAATTTCAGGTTATATATATTATTCCATGATGAAGTTTGAAACGAAGAATTTTGCATATTAAAATACAAAGTCTGAGCGACTTTAAGGTTGTTAAATCTAGTCGTTAAGCAACAACAACTCAGGGGTAAGAATGTAAAGATTGATAAAACTAATTAAAAAATGCAAAGGTAAATCAAGATAACTTATAAAAATCAGCTGAGGATGTCTCGACGATGATAAACATGATCGCGCTGTTGGCTAACCCTTTGATTCCATCTGTGTAGAGATCTCAGAAATCTGTGCCAATACACATGAAATAGAAAAGGCCGACCTATTCCAGACTAATAAATAAAAAATGATACCTCAAAAGACATTGAAAGATAATGAGTATTTCTACTCACTAACACTAAAATAATGGTGTATGTAATGACCAAAATAATCAGAATAAAAACAAGAGAAACCATTAACTATTGAAGAAAGTCATTACTTTGATCATCATCACGTTTCTGACTTCATAGGTGCAGGTACAGGTCCTGCAGATATCTGCTCCTCCTGGACCCACTACTTTTTCACATATACTCATTAAAAACGAACTACCAATCAGCCGAGTTTTTGATTGATGAATTGAAATAAAAAAGGGTCTCGTTCTTTGATTGAGGGCAGAAGCAATAGCACCGATTCTCGTATGTACTCGAGCAAAGCTACATTAAAGCGACACGGTACTGCAGTAAAAGCGTGCAACAAAATTGTCCATACAATCATAGAGACGTAAAATGTTAAAACCCCGAGAAACTGCGATGGCCACCAATGATAGATGGTTTATTTATGAGAGCTAATTATTGAGGATTTGAGGCGATCGACGCAGGCCGTTTCGACATGTTCTTATTCCAACAAAACGATTGCCACTTCTCTAGGCTCTACTTTTGAAATGTAGGATATCTCTGATACACAATAACACGCCCCCTTTACCCAAGTTTAGTTATGGAGTGAAAATTTTTTACCTTCTAACTGTTATTCAGATAAAACCTTATATAAATCAGCGCATTTTAGGTGTAATCGAACTGACTAATTTAGAATTAACGTAATGTTCGGCTACGACTCCAGCAAAATACAGGGCGTCGGCAGTATTCGTCAACCAAAGCAATTCTCGATCTATTGTAATTTCGGTTATTAAAATATCAGAGTAACTCGATAGATTATTTAACTAATTCCTTGACTCTTCCACCAACTGCATATTTGTGGTTATAAATTTTATATCAGCGAACATCTATGAACTCTATTTGGTTGTTCAGAGCGATGGAGGATGTATTTTCATGATCCTCTTTGATAAATTTTGGTGTAAAGTGTTTGTATTGAATATTCTTAAATGTTAAACACCAGCTATTTGCATCAAGTTTCTTGCCCGGAATCCACTTTAACCTTGCTAATACCAATTCGAAATATGAATAATTTCCATTTGGGCGGTTTCCCTATATGGTCCTCGGCATTTTGTAGAGTATTTAAAATGACATTTATCCTCCAAGTGGTTAAACTGTTCTTGTCCTTATGTTTGTTGACAGTACTAAAGTTGAGAAGATTTTGGAATTTCAGTTCATGTGTTTAGGTTTTAAACCCATGAGCATAACCGGTTTAATGTAGGCGCTTTGTCATCGCTGATTTCTGGTGATACATCGTCTTCAACATGTTTAACGAGGATGTGACAGTGTTTAAAGCATGACATACTAAAATTTATCTTGCCGACAGAAATAGAACTTACTCTTCAAAAACACATCCAGAGATGTCGAGAGTAAGATTACAAGATAACTTACTATATACATGAAAAGTCAACTTAGAAATGAAGCGTTTATAGCCTTTCCCCATAAACTTTACTCTTGCAAGTTTTTTCCACGGATTTGCTTATCATAACGATCGCAAGTAGTGAAGTAGATAATACTCTATGATTTGACTGAATGACAATTGGTCTTTCGCTTTTACTTTCTACTAAAATTTGATTAAGGCACTTACTTGCTAATATAGAACTTTGTCACTTCAAGCAACGTTAGACAGTGAAGTAAGTCTATGTTCTGAAGAGGGCATTCCCAATATCAAAATAAATTTTTGGCATAAAAATCAACCACCATGAGGAAATTTATTTAGCACCTAAATAACCATTATTATTAATCAGTTCAACAGAAAAATCAAAAGGTGCAGGAAATATAATTTAGAGTTCCATAATATAGATAAAAATACCCATGGATGTTTAATTATGCCATATTGTCACCGCGGTTTATTTATGATGAGAAACCCCGCATGGTTATAAACATCCTGAAACACACCCTTTTCTCTAAACTGGGGCTGAGTGCAACGCTCTTATCTGAATGCCACTTTAAAAAAATTCTTTTTAGGTAGGCCAAACAGCATTAGTTATGTCTGTCTCAGAAATTCAATTCTGGATAACTATTGAGTCAACATTTAATCATGTTTGAAATAATGAAGAATCAGGCATCTAATAAAAAGGTGCACCGACAAAATAGCGACCCGACAAAATAGCGAACCGACAAAATAGCGAACCGACAAAATAGCGAACTGACAAAATAGCGAACTGACAGAATAGCAATATTAACAAACCGTGAACAGCCGAGATACTGTATCGACCTGCGAACATGTACTACATATACAGGGTTTCCATCCATTATCGCACATCAGTAAAATTCAGTTTTGATATGTTCACAGTAGTTTTACGTTCCAAACGTTGACTTTCCAGAGAAATGTGCATTCTTTTTAACAAATATCGAAACAGCATGTAAACTTTTTCGACAAAACCCACATATTTTTGGCGGCTAAAAATCATAGGCCATTTTAAACACGCCTGCGCGAACTCTAAACGCTATTTTGGTTATTTCAATTTATTTCAGAATACTAATTGGTATATTTTTGAAAACAGTATTTGGGCGGTTTAAATTTTGACTACCCGTAGAAATGTGAATACCGTTTTCAATGAACATAAAAAGCAATTTTTGACACAAGTCATAATTTCGGGGGCATAAAACAATACCGCGAAATTAACACGCTTGCGCTAACTTTTGCATTACTTTGATAATTTACGTTTATTTCATTATTTAGCTTTTGATGTCGCGAAACAGTGGTTGACATTCATAAACTGACGTTTCCATCCCTTGAAGTATTTCTTTATATAAAAGAGGACCAAAATAATAAAGTGAAATACAGTTAAGATAATTTTTGAATATGTACACTCTATGATTAAATCGCTTAAAAGATGATTTCTCACATGATAATGAAGATCAAAGTCATCATGAAAGTTTCATTTTCGTTTTAAATTAAGGTTTCTTATTCAAAAGTCGTAAACGTGTATAAATTTACTGCATTTATTTGCCTTATAAAATTATTATTGGCAGATAATACAAATAGTAACTGCTGCACTATTAGTGTTTTTACGTGATTTACTTTTCGCTAGCGATCGAAATTCTTTTCTTCCTATGGCGATTACAATTACTTTCTGTAATGTTTGAATCATGTTTAACTCATTTTGTTGACAAAAAGTTTGGTAAATGTCAACCATTGTACCGAAACATCAAAATTAAAACAATAAATAAACGTAACTTATAAATGTAGTGAAAAATTTAGCGCAAGCGTGTTAATTTAGCGGTATTGTTTTATGCCCCCGAAATTATGACTTGTGTCAAAAATTGATTTTTATGTTCATTGAAAACGGTATTCACATTTCTACGGGTAGTCAAAATTTAATCCGCCCAAATACTGTTTTCAAAAATATACCAATTAGTATCCTGAAATAAATGGAAATAACCAAAATAGCGTTTAGATTTCGCGCAGGCGTGTTTAGATAGGCCTATGATTTTTTGCCTCCAAAAATATGCGGGTTTTGTCAAAAAAGTTTACATGGTGTTCCAAGATTTGTTATAAAAAGAATGCACATTTCTCTGTAAAGTCCACATTTGTAACGTCACACTACAGTAAACATCAAAACTGAATTTTACTGATGTGCGATAATGGATGGAAACCCTGTATATGTAGTACATGTTCGCAGGTCGATACAGTAACTCGGCTGTTAACGGTTTGTTAATATCGCTATTCTGTCAGTTCGCTATTCTGTCAGTTCGCTATTTTGTCGGTTCGCTATTTTGTCGTTTCGCTATTTTGTCGGTTCGCTATTTTGTCGGGTCGCTATTTTGTCGGGTCGCTATTTTGTCGGTTCGCTATTTTGTCGGGTCACGAATAAAAAAGCGTTCAATTAGAATCTTAATTAAAACTTACTGATGACAAAACCTGCTGCGTCAGCAGATCAGATGCTTATGAATATTTTTCACATTTGACACGATGAAAACAACTTTGACCGCATAGAAGAAGATATTACACAAACTGGGGTGATTGCTTGTCAATCATTTTATTATCCTTCATTCTGATGTGGTAGATGGGTCGTTTATTGTAATCTTAACACGCAGACGCGACAAGTTTAAGAGTTTTGAATCAAGGCGTGTTCGCAGATCTCTTTCAATATGGCGGATTTGAAGTTTATCGGATCGTATGGACATGGGTACCCGGAGGTATTTATTTTTGTACATGAGAGATTTTTGGACGTACTAGATTCTGCTAGTTATGCACTAGTTATGTCGCTCCACCGGAGCGGCACACAAATAGCAGTCGGCTGCAACGATGGAAATATCGTTGTATGGGACACTTATTCGAGTACTGTAGTTTCGACACTAAGTGTTCACGCTCATCCTATTACCTCTATAACGTCAGGCATTTGATTAACAAATAGCTGGTCTAAAAATTGTGACTACATACTCTCTGGGTCGTCTGATTGCACAGTTTGTCTTGTGGATACCAAAAAATTTGATATTGTTGCAATTTATCATTTTGCAAACCAAGTCACATCTGTCCAGTTTAACCCGCGAAACAGGTAATTTATTATATAAATAGCCAACAAATATTGGTTTGCAACAATCGAGAACTACCTAAGGTCATAGACGTTAAGACTGAGGCACGAACCGAGTTAGGGGATGAGGGATTTGTAGTGGAGAGGAGTCCTGTGGCTACTTTTGACCCTAGAGGTCGCTTTATAGTTATGGAAAACACAAAGGGCAAAGTATTCTATGAATATATTAGGTTACTGTATTCGAAACTAAAAATTGTTCACCTGTTAAGACGTTTAGCGTCAAAAATTTGAATTCTCAGCTAACAACTGCATTAGAGATTGTTTTTTCACGAGGTGGAAAGTTGTAATTTTTTTGAATTAGGAAAGAATTTTTGATCAACTGTTGCGATAAAACCATCAAAATTTTCAACTCGTGTCATGTTTTTGGGCCTGAACAAAATATTGAGCCTCTTATATGTTTCCAGGATCTTATAACGAAGTCACTTTGGCGAAAGTGCTGTTTCTCAGGCGATGGAGAGTATGTGATCGCACAACCCACTTACAAACACTCGATTTATATTTGGGAAAGGAAAACTGGTGGTTTAGTGCACATTTTGCAGGGTTCCAAAGGCGACACTCTGGGCGATATTGAGGTAAGTTCAGCAATGAAAAGTGTCACCCGACGAGGCCCATTTTCTACTCGATTTGTGGAGGTAGGGTATCAATTTGGGAAAACATTACCAGTGTAAAGTGGTGATATAATCAGGAAACATGGAGTGCGTATGCTCCCGATTTTAAGGATTTAGAGCAAAATGTGATTTATGAAGAACGTGAAGATGAATTTGATATTGATGATGAAGACAGTGTGGTTGTTAAAATCACAGAAAAACGAAGAAATGCTATTAATGCCATTGTGCCTGGTACAATTGATATCACTTCTCGCGAAATACCGGTGTTTTGCAGCAGCGACGAAGATGGGACGGAACCAATCTCTTATGTAGCTTCAAAAATGAATGACGATACTATATGGGACACAGATGACAGCAATGAATCTGCTTAGTTTTTTTTTATTTATTCATTCATTGATAGTTTAAATGCTGGGAATACTACCCTTAACATCAATGGCTTCAAATTTGTGGATGGCTATATTGTGTTTGTATGAATAGTATGGACTATCTCATATTATAAAATATAATTAATTTTTTCCCAATAATCATGGCTATGGAATGACCCCTCGAGAGAAATACTCTTAAATACTGGCAATGAATTTGAAGCGATTTTTGTGATTGCTGACAAGTTTATTCATGCCTCTAGTCTCGTATATTACTCCGTAACTTTACTTTGAATAAATAGTCTGCAACCCGTGGAGAATACCAAAACCTGTGGATGATTAGTTCAAATTTTGTGTGTTTCACAAAAAATCGTAGATTACTGCTGACTATCCTTTTGTTAACATTTTTTCTCTAAACTAGGGTGAATTTTTTCATGATAAACTGGATATTCAATTTTCCTCCTTTTCTGTTTTTGATGTTTAATTTAAGATTGTACGATTATAGACCAATTTTTATGATTTCTAATTTTTGAAAGATACACGCTTTTGCGTTCAAAGTTTCGTACCGTGACATTCAAAGTTGCGCAAGTAATTTGCAAATTTAAGCGTTAAATGTCAAAGTTAAGCACTAATAAATTTTGTATCGAGTATAAGGCTGTTCTAATGTCTACCAAAAATAAGCAAACACTGGATGAAACTATAAAGCTTGTTATTAAATTCCTGATTGATGAAGTTAAAGGAAAGAGAGAAGCTTCAATAGTTCTGAATATGAATGAATGTACAGTAAGAAATATTTGCAAAAAATATCAAACTACAGGTTCATTAAAAGCTGAAAAAATGTGGAGCCACATAATATCGAGCTGACTGATCAAATCAAAGAACAATTACAAAGATTGGTCGACGACAATAATTTATATATCACAGAGGATTTTGTAGAGATTTTGAATATTGAGATCTGTACCACAACAATTGGAAGATGGCTATAAAATGCAACTATTCCTGGAAAATGACCCGCCCTATTCCTATAAAGCGGAATGACCCGAATGTAAAATTTGAACGAAAGGCTTACGCATAATATTATTACACCATAACCAAACGTGAGATATCGAAATATTTTATACCTCGACGAAAATCCATCTAACTTGCACATGTATCGATCCCATGGATGGGCAAAGGTTACATCTAGTCCAAGTGTCGTTGTACTAACTTCTAAGGGACCAAATATTACGATGATAGCTTCAATCAATGGACAACATATCATTCATTCAGAGTCAATCGTGGGTGCAGGTGTTAATACAGAAATCTTTCAGAGATTTCTCCAATCTTTAACGGAA
>JWZT01000443.1:6599-91413 GCA_000827895.1 Thelohanellus kitauei
TTTTTGCTTAAATTTCACATTAAAAATTTTATAATATTTATCATAATTATCTAAGCGTTGCCGCCAAAAATACGCGGATAAAAATATCCCGCCAACGTTATTCTATATCTATCCAGAGCGCCAAAACCTTAAGATGTAAGACTGGGTCGCTAAAGTACTCTGCGCCAAAACGTCCCACCTCATTTTTACTCAAATTACACATTTAAATCTTTAGCATATTTTTCATGAATATTCAAGTGTTCCCGCCAAAACTAACCCCCACAAAGATGCCTCCAATATAAATCTACATTGGCCTTGAGCGCCAAACCTTCATGATGGAAGGCGGGGTCTCTATAACGCTCTGCGCCAAAACGTCACGTACCGCCAACGAAAGCTACTGATAATAGGAGAGAGTGCTAGACCTCGATGCTTTAAGGGGATAAGGATGGAGGGTTTACCAGGTTAGTAGCACGCCAACAAAAATGCGTAGATTAATGCAGAAATTTTTCGAAATTGGCATACTAGTCTGGACCGAAATTTAAAACTTAAACAAAGAAAAATTTTGCTGCTTGTTGATAATTGTGCGGCATATCCTCATTTAGACAATCAACGAAATATACAGCTTGAATTTCTTCTCGTAATACCACAGTTCAGTGCAACCAACGGACATGGAGCTAATAAACAATTTGAAGACTTTATATCGTGGAAAATCGGTTAATTACATATTAGAATCCAATGATGAAAATTTATTAACAAGTTCCACAACAGCCAGAGAGATAAGTTCAAAAACATCCCTTTTGCTAGTAATACAGTTTGTCGCTGACAATTGGCGAGCTATAAAAACCACCACAATACAGAACTGTTGTACTAATGGCGGTTTTTGACAATTAGATATTTCCAAAATTTTAAGAAATGAAGAAAATAGAGATATGTTGCCAGTTCCGATCATTAACTATGAAGAATTTTGAAGAATAGATAACAATTTATCATGTTACGATAATAACGTAGACTGTGAGGATTTATTGTCAAAGGCATTAAATCAAAACATGAAAAATTTGAAGAAGATGATGAGAATGAGTCACATGTGCCTGTGACTAACCTAAAGGCAAAAAAATGTATGGCCGTGTTGCAGCTTTATTTTATGCAGGAAGGAAACGAAGTGAGTCCTACATCCGCACTGAATATCTGTGCTGATTTTGTAGAAGTTAAATGCGACAAAAACAAAAGACAGACTACATTTGACTCATTTCTTGCATTAAAATAAATTGTATGTACCTATCTACGCATTTATTTTTAATTTGGAATTTATTTTATTTCTAAACCGTTTATATTACATAAGCATTTGTTATTTATATATATGTAATTTACAGTTTCTAAGAGATAATAAAATAAAATCTTTGAAAAAAATATGCATTGTTTAAATTTAATGTGTATATTATTGGTTAATGGCCTTAGTTGCCTAAACCAAATAAATGAATTGAAAAAAAATGTGAAATTCGCTTAATTGGGAAAACACGCTCAAATCTCGATATGTCGTAATTAAGCGGAATCGACTGTACTATGGCTACGATTTGTAAATTTAAAAACATATAGTTAGTTATGAGTGCCCTAAAAAATTTTAATAACGGAGGTCACAGCGCTATGGAAAAGGGATGAGAGAGATTAAAGGGTTCGCGGCACAAAAAACGTTGAGAACTGCTGCCTTACTGGATCCAATGCCTTGAAGGTCACATGCGAAAGGGAGAGGCAGAGTGATATCCCCTTATGTTAAATGTGGCTTCAAGAGAGACGAACACAGGAAAGGCGCTACAGTGCTCGGGTGACCAGTACGATCGTTGGCACAGCTACAGGTCAACCAAGGCCTAGTTCAGGCCTCGATAGTGTTGGGATTCATGCACCAAGGTCATCGCTATCGTGACCGAGAGCGCCGAATCGCATGGCGTGGTATGGTAGACCAGCTCATTGGGCTGGAAGATCCGGATCAAAACGGAGTATTCATTACAAAACCCCATCTTAGTTGTAGTTTAGTTTTTTTCTAAATAAACACGTGTATATTATTATTATTACATATTCTTTCTTTAATGTACAAATCTATGAATAGTAACTACAATTTAATAACGCCAGGGGCATGTTCTCAACAAAGTGGAACTGATAGGAAGGCCTAATAAGTAGATATTGGGATAGAGGATCAGCTTGTTAGTACGACGAGGGCCAGCACCATGCGTCCCGAAATAAATAACACAATTTATGCCTTAAAATCGCTTAAACCAGAAATGTCTAAGCATGAGGAATAAGAGGCATATAAAAGCGCGTTAACTACTCAGCAAATGGCCTAAAATCGTTATTACAACTCATTTACCTGTTCATTGAGACAATGTTCGAGACTAGCGTGATATTGTTTGATTATGTCTAAACTTTAAAGACCCTTTTATCAAGTAAACGGCGGGATGCCTACTGTAAACGTATAAGAGATGATTAAGGCCAAAGTTTTCGCGTTCTTACCGAAGAATGTATCAAGCCTTCCAATAGCAGATCCAAACATCACACTGGAACAAATTATTCGGCGCGGCCAACTGTTATTAGATTCGTTGATATTTCGTCAATATCTAATGCTACTCGCGATGAGATTACGGAGCTAATTAGCGAGACCCGAAGATTATTAGTAAGCCAAACTGTGGAAATAATGATAGAGGCTCAAACATTGAGCAATGTTCTAAGTGCGGTGCAGGTATCGAGTTACGGCCTTCAGATGCCCTGTTATTCGAAACAATTGTGGAAAAAACGTAACTTGGCGAAATGTGTACTGCAGTTAAAAGGAAAACGTTCTAAGAAACGCCGCCATAACCTCAGCAGACTTCAACTCTGATGACTCTCAAATACAAGGCCTAATCAACATTTAAACCAGTGAATGACTCATAAACGTCAAAATAAATAAGTATTTTGAAAAATATTACCAAGTATTTCGAACAATAACGGCATCTGTGATGACCAATATAGGCCTTTTATTTCAATAAATTTGTACACATAAAAAATGACTGTATTGACTAAAATGAAAAAGTATTATGTTCAGAATGCATGTACAAACTTAAAAAAGTTGCCATTTTTTTCGAATATGTGCCTTAACGAACAAGACATTCCTAGAAAAACAAGTTATGCATATCTGAAAATAAAACCTCTGTTAATTTAAATGCCTTTGTTACTTCCTTTGATTTTCTGTTTAATTCCTTGTTAAATCTCTCATTATTCAACTGAACAACCCGCTTTTTTTGATGAATAAACGGGTAATGGTAACAATTTTTGATATTGTACATGCATGGAGAACATTAAATTTTTTCATTTTCGCTCTACAGTTATTTATTATATTCAAAAATTTATTTCAAAAACATTGTCATTATTTGTCGTCAAGGATCCGTTATTGGTCTCAATACCCGGTACTCTTGTCCTTTTTTGTGCTTCGGGTAGTCGTTTTAACGTATTGCGCAAAAATTTAGTTTCCGTTTGCATTAATCAAACTAAATTTAGGTGGCCGTTTATAGTGATGGATAATTTATCATATAATGCCATCATAGGGCGTGAATCTTTGACCCATCATCTAATTATTTGAGACGTTTCAACATCATCTACGATGATTAAACATAGAAAGGAGGCTGCATCTCCCATCAACCATGGACATCAATATTCAAGACCATTAATCCTTAAAATATAAAACCATATTGCTTAATATTATGTCAAGCTATGCTAATGAGGTGGTTTCTGAAGATCAATTCCACACATTGTAAACAACTCCCTGATATCATATTATTCATGCTGAAAACTCGAAACCGATTGCCTCCCAATGTTACCGAGATCCGACTTCATTCCAAGATAACGCTTTAAGACAAATTGAATCAATGCTTCAAAATAACATCATAAAACCATTTATTAGCTGTTTGCGGACTCGTGTTACATTACCGAGAATAAATGACGGCTCCTTACGGTTTTTTGTGGATTATAGGGTGCTAAATTCTGTTATAAAATAAACGATTATTATCCTTTACTGCTTATTGACGCAATCGTGGGAAGGTTAAATGAACACAAATAGTTCACAACTTTAGACCTTAATTCATAATTTTGGCAGGTACCATTAGTCACATGAATATTCAGAATATAGCATTTACTCTTGATCCTGGAATGGGCCTATAGGAATTTATTAGAATGTCTTTTGGATTGACCACTGAGCCTGCAACATGCCAGAGGATATTAGATACTATTCTTCGAAGTTCACAAAACGCACATGCAAACATTGATGATATTATAATACTTTCGAATTATTTGAAAGACATATTTACTACATTAAGTCAATTTTACATGCTTTGGTAGAAGCCAATCTTAAAATTTCGCTGAAATAATGGGATTTCGCCAACAGTCAAATTACGAATTTGGGATATATAATTTCTTTTGATGGAATTCGTGTCGATAAATCCATAATAAACCACATATGGATGTGAAAGCCCATTCTGACACAATGTATCTTCAAACATTCCTTGGAACAGCTGCCATTCGAACAAAATTATTAAAAACTGTTCGGATATAGCCTACACATCATTCAATGTATTGAACAAGAAAATTGTATTTGTTTGCAAAAATAATAATGAAATGACCTTACATCAACTAACATGTACTCAAATCGAATTTGTCTAACTGTGTCGTATTCTGTGACTGGCAAATAATCTGATTTTAAAGTTTGATGCTTCTGAAATGCCGTTTTGCAGTCCTATCTCTATTCCCTAAAGGCGTCGAATCGCGCATCGATTTGGTCATTTCAACGTTAAATCACGCCGAAAGAAATTACTATAAGATAAATCAGGAAATTTTTTGCGATAGTGAAAGCCACTAAAAAATGGCGCCTTCATCTTTTAGGCAGTTATTCATTCTGTTAACAGATCATTATCCATTAATTTTTCTCAAAAGCTTTGACGATGCTAACAGTAGACGATTCAGATTGTTGATGCATTAATGCCAATTTTAATTTGATATACGACATATTAGTTAAAAATAATATCATTGTAGATTCTCTTTCGTGGTCAATTAAAGCTATTGGCTCATTACATATCAATAGAGAAATCTAACCTAATAAAATTGGTACATGGAGTTGACTTACCTAGTGCAGGGTGAATATAACAATGGAATTCATCCGTCGATTGGCTAACTGCAAGAGACTTCGAAAGGACGTTGAAAAAGTTGTTAAAGAATGTGAATTTGGTACTTGATTTAAATCACCAAGTATAAAGCAAAAGTAGGCACTTTGGATGCTCATCGACCGTTTGAAATATCGCATAGTGATTTTATCGGTCCTTGACCTTTAACAAGCAATTGCAATGGCAACATTCATATCTTTGTTCTTCCTTTCTCAAATGGATTGAGACATTTGCTACTTTGTATCATACATCATCAACAACAATTAAACATTTTGCCGATGTAATTTTCAGGTCAGGAGCTCCCAAACGTCTCCACTCGAACCACAGCGCAAACTATGAATCATTTAAGTTCGGTAAATTTTTCTGAACAAACAATATACATAAAAATAGAGCTGCACCTTACCATCTTGACAGGAACAGCGTTTCCGAGAAATCTGTTCAAACACTCAAACAAAAGTTAAAGCAAGTCCCTGAAAACTACCTAAATTGTTGGGACTAATACTTGTGAAAAGTGCTTATGTCAATGAGAAACTCAATCCACAAATCGGCTAATTATACACCTAGTATGATCGTATACGGGCGAAATCTGAGAAGTGCAAGCGAAGCAAGGTTTAATATTCAAGGGATTACTGATACTTTAAGCAAAGGCAAATTTATCAGGGACGTCAAAAAAAGTTTGAGATAAGTTATGAAGAAAATGCTAAATACTAAATGGAAGGTCGGCCTGTTAGAAAAATCACAAGTTGGGAGAAATGATTATTATCCAAAAATATCCTTGGAACCCTGTAAAAATTAATGCAGTCCACACACCTATATATACAGTCCTTAACCAGAAAATAAGACTGTGACAATATATCATACCAAAAAAAATTTAGCCTTTTATCTGACGATTCGAGACATAAAGTAGAAGAAAACGATAGTCATTCAAGTGAAGAATCTATGGATGAAGAAACGAGAGTTAAAGTTTACCCTGTTACAAGCCTAGAAATTTAGATACCAGCAGAAAACTAGCAATGTTGCCGAGATATCTTCTCATCTTTATAATAAGGGGAGGAATGTCGAATGATAATAACGAAATGAGATTGAGCACAACTGAATAATCTGCTTGTGTTTGTTGAAGCACGGGTGTTTTCTATTTTTCACAAAAGCTCTCAAACCATAAGAGTTTTGGAACAAATATTAAACAATTGCATGTATGTTATTATTACTTATTGTTTCACTAACAACCGGTTTTTGCCCTAAAATGCACTAATTGCAATTAGAAATGCATTTTGAAAAATTAAAAAAAAATTTAATAAATGTGAGATTATTTATGTGGCAGCTTTAAAAATTTCACAAATCAGTTAGATATCTGTTAAAGATAGATTAATTACAGTTGTAATTTTTCCTGAAACTTCCCGATTCCGATATATTTTAGCTGATACATAAAAAAATTTTCCATATCATAGTTGAGTATTCACCATAAATATACAGCGTTGATCAGCTATTTTTCCGTTTTGTGCGATTAACTTTCCATTTGGCAGATCTTGGCGAAAATTTCAATGGAACATCAAGATAATTTGATAAACCGAACCGAAAGATTCTCTGTTTTTAATATTTTAGGAGCTCAGGGTCCACATCAAAGAATTTCGTATGAGGTACCTAGTTTTATTGTTTGCTTCGGTCACTCGCCATTTTTTGCATTCGTACAATCCAATACTGAACCAGACGAAAATTTATTTTTGAAATGGAAGCTGACACTACGGCATTGGGATCCACAAAAAGTATGACAAATTTTTGACCTGATTGATCGAGCATCAATTAGTATAACTACAGCAGACTCTATGGGCTTTTACCTACATATAGAAAAGTAACTACTGCACTGCATACAAGGCATTCCAATTGAAACAATTTATTTTATTTCCGCTTTGTGTTTTTATACACCATTTTCCTAAATTATTTAAAGAATCAATGTGAAATCTCAGCTGAGCCCGCTAAGTTGAAAATTGATCGCACAAAACTGAAAAATGGTTGACAAACTCTGTATTATGATAAAAAAAACTTTAAATTATATGAATAGGCATAAGTACTCATTTCAAATAACATTTATGATTTCCGTTAAAAAATGGCATTTCATCTTTTTTTGTTAATCACTCATATTCAAGCATCTAAAAAATATCTAGGATTCGTCAGATATAATATGAAAGCTATCAGATGAGAATGATTCCTTTCAAATGATTTATTGCAATTTTATTTGGTCTCAAATTGAGGAACCTCCAATTGTATCAGTTTTATCAAAGTAATGCTGATATATGTATATTTGTACCTCTAGCTTTTAAACAAAACACACTATATTTTATTATTTTCACGATATGTCAGTTACTATTTTGTCATGTCTTGAAGATGATTCAACAAGTTTTTGCCATTAATGGATAATTTTGAAAATAAATAATCTAAAAAAAGGGTTATTATATTTACATATTAATCATTTCAATCAACTTTACAAAAGTTATCAAAAATCTCTGTCAATGAGGAATATAAACCTGTAATTCGTCATTTACTCATTTTTTCCAATCATTTTCATTTTCTCGAGATCTGCTTCTGTGAAAAACAGTTGACACGATTTGTTTGCCAAACATAGAATTGAATTGTACATTCTGATGCAGTGGAAGGGCGAGTTGTATGATAAGAAGTTATAGATGATGAATACCACATTTTTTTTCGATATTCAATTCGGACTTAAATTCTCTTCATGTTCTCTTTGAAAAATATACTTATTTTCAAACATTTCTTACAATAATGCTCATTTTAGGCTGATTCCCTGCAAACGACAAAGCTATTACCAACTCAGAACGTTGCTAATTTTTTACCACGTTTAATTTTTGGTCTTCAATAGTCTATGCCTCTCTTGGCGTTCGGTGTGTGTCGAACAGTTTTACATCCCGTCATCTTTACAACTCTCACTTTTGTTTACTTCTGTCCTATTCATGAATATGCTCCAGTTAAAATTTATCGGTTTGTGGAGATGAGGACTGATTTAGTGTAATACGTTCATATTTTCGTCTGTAATTTTTGAAATCGACTGAAAAAAGGAAATTTTATTAAACGAGGTTTATAATACCGCCTATCAAACCAATTTCAATATTATTGCAAATTTTTAAGTTGATTGTAAGCTAGATCGAAGTACCCTTTTACTCTAAAGTGGGTAAATAGATAAAAAATAATCGAAATCACGAGTAAAACGTAAAATTCTATAATATTTTGATAATATTGAGAGTGTCGAAGCATTTATAAATGCAAATACTCATTGATTTATGACAGAAGTCAGGTTTGATAGATTATGTCGTTAAGCGATTAGTTTTCCTAATGCTATTTGATGGTTTAAAACGATCTCTACTCCGCTGCAAACATAAAATTTATGGGCTTGAATACGTGAGTACGTCTCAATTTCTAAATTGTTCAGTGTGTTATCTGTGAATTAAAAATCTCAGACATGAGAAGCTAACAACGATGATATATCAGTTGTATCTTCTATGTTAATACCTTTACAATATTTTGATAAATAATATCTCATGATGATAGCCGATGTATCTTTTATCGAAATATGTTATACGTTTAGCCTCTATATAGGTAGAATTGAAGAATTCTCCAAGATATTTGTTTTGGTCGTAAACTGGCATAAAATGTATGTTGAATATTCTTGTATTTATTGGCCCCCATTCAAATCGACCAAAGTAACTGCGTGTATATTCGTATCAAAAATTTTGGTTGAATGCGAGATAGTGTAACTAATGTAGTACCTGTAATGGGAAATAAAATTTCTTTCCATATTTAGAACTATCCAATTTCTGAATACAAACCCATTTTGGATACAGTGAACACCTGTGGATTTCGCCTAGGTCTATATTCAAAACCCGTCTATTTGTTAGTTTAAAACCTTATTTCTTGAATTTTTACGATAGGTAACATTTAATTTTAGTTTAGATTTCACTCGTACATGTGCACAAACATAAGATATAAAATATCAACGAATTAATAAAAAGAAAGATATTGTCAAGCATGTTAAGTAGAATTCATCAAAAATCGTAAGATTTTTTCGTGTCTGAGTTTGAACTTTAAAAAAACATATCTTTGCTCAGTCCATGATTAAATCCAAAAATCACCCAAAATAATGAGAGCTCGTCTAATAGATCCAAAAAGATAAAGGTATATCTACTTAATTAGATACAAAATTTAAGTGAAAAACTATCGGAAAGACTGATGGAAATATTTATCTTGAAACCTACCCAATCCCATAAAAATGACAAAAATCTTTTGCACTCGCTAAAAATTATAAATTATCGACAACAAGACTCAACTAATTGAAGATAGTTTTTAATGGCTACTGAAGTTACAAGTTAAGGATTCCATTATGAGTTTAACACTTTTAAGTAATTCATTTTAAACTCAAAGGTCAAATATTGACCCTCTACATTGACTTAATTTATGTTTAACGTTTATTACCAACTAAAAGGAACTATAATCTAATATTTCACGTTATTCTACGATAAATAAATGATTTTAAATACAATTTTTTGTTAACTCTGTCTATTTTTAGCTTTTCCTGAATTCTCTTGCCACACTTCTGAAAACTTGAGGGGGTTGACGGTATATTAATTTTCTCAACTGATACTAGATACTTTAATTTACACAAAAATTGATTGTTACGTCTTGTTTGGTAATTTTTATTTCTGAAATCTATTTTATTAAGCCGTTCTTCTCCAATATATAACTATTTTGTGGTCACAGTCGATGATTTATGTTGGAAATTTAAAGTTATATTCTTCCAGTTTAACTGAAATAGAAGTATATGTTTCTCGATGAATATTTGATATTGACCTTCAGTTCAGTTTGTGAGTCTTCTCTTTATTATGGATTTGGAGTAACAAGAGTATGCAGCTGTTCGCTGATTCGGTAAACTATAACGATAGGTTTATATATTTAATGTTTTCTTAAGGATTCATGAGCATTCCTCTCTCATGACATAATGGAGTGAAAATCAAAAAAATCTCTCCAAAAATTATGTGCCAATTTTTATCGATATTCTCATCTAAAATAAGGGCATTGATTCAAAATCGCACAATAATTTCCGATTTATTAAAATTTGGGGAAAAACTTGAAACTTCGTGCAACTAGCCAATCGAAATTTTTTTCAACATAAACTTGTTAATTCCTTAAATTTTTTTTGATTCGCTTTAATTTGCATTCCAGCAAATTTTTTTATGTTTAAAGAATGAACCTTAATAAGAATATATAATTTAGGGGTTAAAGTAAAATTCTTGAGAAAAACCATTTAAATAGTTTCTACTTATTGAGTTTGCTCTTCTGCGCATAACGTCCTTCATTGACATGATACTTTCGCGTATATACCCTAGAAATTAAAAAATATCGACTCATAATGAGATGGTATTTTGATTGGGGAATCCACATTTTCGGCTGGATATACCAATGCCATCTCACCAACACGATTTTTGAAGTGGTCCTTCCTTTGAGGTATGTCTTTGAATTCCATATCCACTCTTTTCGTCGTAAATCGGTTAGTGGGCTCTTTCAATATGCCTTTTGCAGTGGTTGGTTTCAATGACACAACTTTTGGGCTTTTGAGATCAGATTGTTTCACATTCAACTTTTCCAAAAATAATAACTCCTCAGCGCACGACCAAATTAACTTCGCTATTTTTTCACAGTACAAAACAGAATCACTGTCTAATGGCGGCACAGTTTCTTCGCAGCATTTTTTATCGTTATCATAACGTTCATAGCCTTCGTGTACTCCTTCATCTATCAATAAAAGAAAAATTACTTCGTGACAGAGAACATGCGATGATTGTCAATTCTTTTGTCTATATCATTAAAAACCTAACGTGTGGTAGCATATGCTTATGACGTATATTCTTCAAATACAATGGTCCATATTCGTAAATTTTGTAGAATTCCTGAATATTAATAATTATGAAAAATGGACATAAATATTTAATGTATGCAAAATGTACGAAATTTTTATTATCAGTTATCAAATACTAAACAGAAATAATTCCAGCTTAGAAAGCATCCTGACGATCTATTTACCATTGATTCCTTCTCATCAAAATATAACATGATAATTAATGGGTTATTTTACTACGATGGCGACTAAAATTTTAAAACCAAAGTGAGGCTGAGAATCGAGAAGTTAAAACCAAACCTTTAAACGATTACTCAATTATCTCTCTAGATGTCGATTTTTGCACATGGGATACATGTAGATCAACATACTTCAATCGCGTAGACGACATTTGAAACGATATTTTAAATGACACTTACTAGTATCCATGCTCTGTTAAAATTGGTAATTATTTTAGAAATGAATTAGAAATAAAATTGAGATTGAATCGAGATCCCATCTGTAGCACACTAATATCCCCAAGCACAAAACCATAACAATCGATTCAGCCTTAATTATCTAAACTTATTGTAATTTTATTATTTATTGTGTACTTAACGTTGTCGGCCTTCTTGATCCAGTTTGTAATTTAACATGTTTTTACAATTTTTTGTCAGTCGAATTGCTAATAAAAAATCTTTTATTGGTAAGTACACCAGGAAGATCTAAATTTCAGAATCTCCATCGGTAACCGCATATTGCATTACAAAATAATCATAGAATTTATTTAGATTAGGTGAATATGTACCCTTACGATGCAGATACAAAATTGTTTATCAGGGTAATGGAAACAACGTAGCGCATATATCAGAAAGTACAATACTAGCACATAAAATTCATGATACTGAGCAAATATCTCAAATAAACACGAGAAATATAGATGAGACGCAAAGTAGAAAATAAAGAAAACCATCTTGGAATTATGTGAGTGAGACTTTTAAATAAATTTACAAAAATATAAGGACAGACTTAATGAATGATGCATTAAAATAAAATATCATATGAATGCGGTATTCGATTATAACAGGTTTTTTTTCTTTATTATTTAAAATTTTATTTATCGAGGCATTCTTAAAAAGTTGAAAAAGGAGAGCGTTATCGCCGACTTCGTATAGCATGACAAATAAAATTCTATTCCTAATAAAATATGATATTTCAAAAAAACCTCAATTCAAAATTGTGAAAATCCTCTTGATTTTATGGCGCAGATCATTATATTTGGATATATAACAGATGGCGAGACATACAACTCTCAGGATATGAAATATTGTGAATGAATTAAGAGACATCCGAAAATATGCATATGTATTTAAATAGTTGGTACATAATTTTATTTAATATACATGGTTACGATCATGACTCGATTCATGATGGCCAAAAGCGCGATTTTATTTAAATAAATCTATAAAGAACTAATAGGTTCTTCATGAAAGGAAATGAAAAAGTTAGTGTTAATAAACAGTTGTTTAAATAAAAAATTGTCACTAAGGCAAAATGTTTGGATATCTATGAGTGCATACCAGGAAACACTCAGCGCGATCAAAAACAAAATAAGAAGAGATTTACCAAAAAATGTAACGGATCGCTGAATCACAGTTCTTGGATTCAACAGCGCTCAAAGTAACGAGGTATTATAAAAATAATCAATAGAAGAAGCGAAATACATTAAAATCCAAGAGTAAAATTTTAAGTTTCAGATAATCTTTTTCTCCGTTTTCTAGAAATACCTTGTAGGCTTATACCAAAATTTGAAAACGGTTGAAAGTGAAGAAAAATACAGAAAATGAAAGACATGTACCAGTTGTACTTGCCCACAGAGGTCTGTATCTTAGCCATTAGTTCCGGTTGTTTATAAATCGATTTTTACTTTGTTATGGATTATAAGGGATGGTTCCATTTAGTTAACTAACGAATATCCAGACTTTTACAACCGCAACAGTTTTCTAAATTATAGTACAACTTTAAATGTTAACTTTTACGTTTCGGTTAATCTGTTCTTTTAGGTTCTTAATAACTCAATCAAATAAAATCTCGTTAATGGTGACAGGACCCGTTATCCAACGATGATCCGATGATCATCTAAAATTATATGATTGCAATTAATCCAAACCCATACCGTTGTACAATCCATTTTTGGAACTGTTTTGACCAATCTCAAGAGTCTCTGTTTCATCGTTGCCCTGTAGGCGCCTTCTAGACGTGGGCTGGTCTCGCCATGCTCGTCGAAGGTATTGAGTTTTCCCGAGGATAAATCGCTTTTGGTTTTACTTTCTATCAGGGATGAATCATCTGCGACTGCGTCTGTTTGCGTTGATTGAGTTTCGGGGGCGCTTATTTCTGCCAATGAAGGATCGTCTGAGGTTTCAATTGTTGCAAGTGATTGAGCCCCAGCAGCCTGGTCTTCTAGCAACGATGAATCAACAGATGCTTCATCTCTTTCCAATGAATTAGCACCGTCAGCCACACCTTCAGTAAATAATGAATTATCTGTGACTCGGCTGCCAGATGGAAACGTTGCCTCTCCTTTCGAACTTTCTGTCAATATATTCGATTTCTCAACATCTGGCCCTAAAGGATATTGCTCTCCTAGTTCCTTTAAGCCTTCGAGGACAGAATCACCTGTCTCTGCGCTCATGAAAATGTAGAAAATCAAGAGCGAATTCAAAGCCTTGGTGATACGTAACTTCATTTCCTTAAGAGATTCTAACCTGAAATAGTGATGAGTATACTAACTTGCAATACTTATTGAATACGCCGAACAAAACTCCGAAGAGGTTCGGATTTTATGTAACGTCATCATCGCGTCATAATAACGTCACTTATTAAAACGATTATGATTTATTGACGTCAAAGGATATTCTTAATGATCTAATCATTATGCTGCTATACGTTTCTTTCCTCGACTTAACGATGCGGTTTAAACACACAAAACTATGATTACTAGTTTTCAAAACGATACATTTCTTTCTAAACCAGTCGATCAAATACATGACGTGTAGATGACATAAGTACAAATTACCAGCTCTCCCTCATTTTTACCACTTATTGCATAGAATTCTAGAGAATATTTACAAATACGCAAAAAAATAAAATGACAACTGTCAATTTTTATTACTCATCAGAGAACACCCAATAGGTTGAAAATGGCCGTTTCATAATCGTTACATGCGTATAAGAATGAATATAATCGTCTTGATATAATGACAATATCTAATAAATGCTAAGAATTTTATAATGCATATCTACATGTTTAAGGTTTTAGAATTCAAACGATTATTATCTATTGTGTTGGAGATATAGATGTTTTCTGTAATTAATCGCATCTACGACAAACCCTTAAATAATACCTCGGTAGATGTCGACTTCAAGGTTCATTTTGGCATCAAATGTACATTCTTTTAGCAAAAGGTGAGAAATTAAAACGTTATAAAATTTTGTTATTCACAGAGATAAATGCACTAATAAATAATCATAGGAATAATCCAAAATATTTTTAACGATTTCGCCCAATACATAATATGATCATTTATTGCAGTAATTTATAATGATCCCATTGTCGTCTAGAAATCATTTAAGGTGATGAAGAACATTCAAAACTCTATGAGAAAACAGAGAGAATAATGTATTCCAAAGTTCGAACGAAGCATGCGCGGTAGAAATAGATGAACAGCAACTTTTATTTCAGATAATGATAGATAATGAATGTAATGGGTCATAAACAACCAATGATCATTGTTTCTAGCAATCATATAATGTAATCATAGTAAAAGTTGTTAAGCCCTCAACACGCTCAAACTATTTGATAAAGATGGTGTATATCATTACATTACCATCTATACCAAGGTTTATATCATTAAGGTATGAATATCGTTATGTTTTTTTGAAAAAAGTCGATAATATCTGAATTTGATTGTTCATAAATATTATGACTGAGTGAAGTGGGTTTATGTAAGGAACAATTATATTGTTGTGCGCATTAAGATGTTTTTAAATATATATAAGGTTTTTCCCCCACGGTTTAGGCAATAACACTATTCTTCGAGATGGGTAGATCACCGGAGTTCCTTTGTTTCATTGGGTATATGTGCATTGGCATACGAATGGAAAAGATGCCTAATATAACTTACCTCATCATCCTTTTTATTGATTTTTAAAATCGTTCGAGACTTGGGTTGATTTCGGTGCCTTATTGCCTCTAATTGGGGAAATTTCCCTTGAAATGCTCTTCTCCGACGTGTCTTCACTACTCCAACTTCCACCTTACTTGGTAATTTCCCATAAAAACTAACCCAAACTGGTATTCCATGGTGAAATTTTACTGGATATACTTAACTAGGATAGGCTATGAAAACCTTTGTGACAGAATATTTCTCATTTTTCTTACATGGAACAATACTGATGTAAACTTTATATCAATACTCGGCGTCGAACGACAAGTAATAATGAAGTTGAAAAATGAATTGTCATTTGAAAAACCATCATTGATTGACTTTTAAACTGATCTCTTCAAGGTTTCTACGAATCTTTCCACGAGGCCATTAGACTTTGAATGGATTGGACGAGCAAACAAATATTCAACCTCCATTCCAACACAGAAATCACTTAAAATTTAAGACGATAATCTAGGTCCGTTATCTGAAACGATAACTTCTGTAAATCCCTCAGACGAAAAAATTGATTTGAGAGCCGTTGTGGTTTGTTAAGTTGAAAATGCACTACTTTTTACAACGAACGGAAAATGGGAATACGAATCTACTAGTATTAACTACATGGAATCTGTGAAAGAACCTACAAAGTCTATATGTACTCGCTCGAAAGATAGAGTCATTTTTTTTCCATTAGATGAATGCTTTGTTCGGCCTCCTCTCATTTTTTGAACATGTTGGACAGGTTCAGGCCATATCTTTAACAGCGCGGTCTATCCCCTTCCCGAATACACCATTGACGTTCCAGCTTTTTTGCCCGAAAAATGATTAAATGAACAGTGTGAATCCTTTTAAGTGTCTCTTTCCTTAACTTAGATCGAATAATTATTATAGCGACGCTACGATTTCAAACCAGGATCTCATCTTCATATGAGAGATTGTCCCTATTCGAAAAATACCATAATTCAGGGGAATCATTGTCGATGCAGGGCCAGCCCTCTTTCAAATATATGTTGACTTGGTCAAAAAGATTATCATTCGTTGTCTTCGTTCTCAGAATATCTAAGTAAAATCGGATATCAAATAAACTCTCTGAGCTCATCCGATTTGAATATCTCTCGTCCAATTCAGAGTCAGGTCCCACTGGCATCTTCGACAGGGCATCACCATTCGAATGAGATTTTGTATTCATTGACCACAAGGTATGTTGATATCCATTAAAAGTAAGTTCGATCGCTGAATTCTTTGCGAAGGTAGAACTGACGAAACTTTACTAGAATCAAATATGGAGATGATTGCTTTGTTTTCGAACTCTCGACCTTAAAGGTAAGAATGACATATTTTTAGACCCAATAGCATTGCAAGCCATTCTTTCTCAAACTGACTATACTTGTTTTCATGAATGTTTAGGGTTTTCGAAGCATGAAAGATAGGCTTCTAGAAGCCATCCGGACACCGAGGATGTAAAACCTCGGCATTACCAAAAGAAGAAGCATCTGTGATGAGGATCAATGGCAAAGTAGGATCCAACTCGGTTAAATTCGTCGTTTCTTTTAATTGTTGTTTGATTTTCTAGAATTCTTTCTTTTGTTCCTGTGCCCATAATAGATTCAACGTCTATTCTTCTTAATATATTTAACAGCTAACATATTGACTCGAAATTCCAAAAAAATTAGCAATATAATTAGCTTTACTTAGAAAAGATGTACACTCTGATAAATGAGACGGAGTAGCGAACTCAGCTATTTTCTCAGTGTTTTTGTCGAAGGGTTAGCTAAGGTCCTAGAAAGTACCTGATCGAGATATGGGGTTTTGCATTCTTACCGTCATCCATAATTTTCTTTTATGTCCCTTTGAACGTGTCCGGAAATCAAATATTTAAAGTTCAAAAGGCAACTATATTTCTATTTTGATAAATCTTTGACACAAATGAAGATAATTCCAAATAGAAAAATTAATATTTGTTAAAATAATGCATTAATTCTAGGGTTTGCGTTGATAAATGGATTTTTAAAACATTAATAATTTCAAATTTAATGAACTAAATTTGTATTCTCTCTCAGTTTTCTCTTACTTTATTTTTGAGGAAGCATTTTTTCGAAATGATTTTTATAATTGGACAAACCTTTGGGTGTAAGTTCCACAAGGCTCAGCCGTCTTAAATATGTTTTTTCCTTCGGAATAATTCCTAAAAAATCAGTTAAGAGAACATCGAGAATGAATAAAAATGTAGTTCATAAAATTTTAAGTCAATTAGCTATTTAAAGACTATTATTAACGCAAAGCCCGATAATTATAGGGTATTGCAATTCTATATTCCAACCATTGAACTTCTATATCGACACTACCCGGTTTTGCAACCAATAGCATCATTTATTTTTAATAAATTTGTGAACACGATATAAAAGACTGTATAGACGAAAATGAAGCAGTTTAATGTTATGCATGCATGTAAAACATGAAAAATAGTTACCATTTTTTCGAATATGTGCCTTAACGAACAAGACATTCTTAGAAACTAAAGTTATGCCTATCTAAAACTTCATCTTTTAGTTTAACTCTTTTTTGTTAGTTCTTTTGATTTTCTGTTAAATTCCTTGTTACATTTCGTATTATTCATCTGTACAACCCGCTTCTTTGGGGGTAACATTCAGATGATGGTAACTATTTTTTACGTTTTACATGCATGCTGAACATTAAACTTTTTCATGGTCGTCGATACAGTTCTTTTTTATGTTCACAAATTTATTTAAAAAATGACTCTTTTGGTCGCACAACCCGGAAGTGTCGACATAGAAGTTCAATTGTCGCAATATAGAATTGCAAGGAGGGGAATATAGAAATGCAATACCCTATAATGTCAAATTTTATGAATTCTCATTTCAAAAATTAATTGATTGCCTTGAGAAATATAACACCTTGTGCAGCTAGATATCAGATTTAAATGAACTAGTAGGAGTGGCAACATGAATCCCTCAATTATATCACTAATTCCACAAAACATCTCCCAAGGCGGTTATTAAACATCTTTTTCTTGAAATATTGTAACTGATATTGACTTGCATAAATATTAACAATGAAAATTAAGTAACTATATATGGAGAATGAATATTTAGTTTGCTCAAATACAAAATCATAAATTGTATTGGATAATTTGGATGAATGACTGTGGGCCTTTTATGCAAATAAAATACTTAAGCTCGAATCTGTCTGACAACTCGTATTTCTAATCTACTCTCTCCTCCTGTATTTAGTCATCGCCATATCAATTATATCTGGTTATTAGATCTATTTAGGATTCTTGGCAATCTATGTAATAATCTGTGCAACCGCATTAATAAAAGATTCAATTAATAACTGCGTGAAAATTATAATAATCCTGGTTTTATCAACTTTGATTTATTTCAGTCAATCTCCAAATTCTCAATTACAACAAATGAGAAAAACTTAAGAAACNTGATTCGCAAAAAATAAGCGTCAAAACAAAGCTGGGGTTTTAAGTAAAGTCAGTAATCTATTTTATGTTCAAAAATCATGTGTATGATATATGTCTATACATTTCATGATGAAAAATATTTTTCATAGATATCACAAAGAAATCGATATTTTTTTTTTCAAATGGGAAATTATAAGATATAATAATTACTTTTTTTAATCCATTTTCAAACTGTCCATATTGATTTTTAGTGGGGCCTGATACTGGCAGAGATGAGGTTTCTCAAATTATTGTTCAAAAATATCGGGAATCATTTCATTAATAAAAAGTATATTAATAATATTTTTTAATTTATCGTTTGCCTAAATAGCACCCTTGAATGCTTAACATATCACATATGCTCAGCCAAACTAGTTTGAATTTTTGTAAAGGAACTAAGCCCCTCATATCAGCTGAATACATTTTAAACACCCAAGTACTCGAATGCGTTAAGTGGATCAATATTTTTGTCATAACGATTCCTTACACATGGCAAAATTTGAATAATCCTAACAAATATGATTCAATGAACTGTTGAGAATGATAAGTGTAGCATTAATATACTGTAAATGAAAACAAAGTTATTTTAGCATGATTGTAAATGTATATGATATATATTCAGTTCAATTATTGAAATAATATTTTTATCAGAAAATTTTTCGTGGTCTAAAATATCATATATCGTACACGTGACAATCAAAGATTTTTCTATCTTATATTAATCAAAATTGTTTATGAAAAAATTATCATGATAAACATTTAAATAAACATGTTTTATGAATTAATTCATGGGTTTTGGTGCCGTTTTATCTGAGGAATAACTCTTTTCATATTTAGTATTAAATTAGTGACGCAATGGGTTTAAAATGTTGAAAAAATTGCATCGAAAAAACCGATAATTAGTATCATTAAAATGGGAACAATAAACAATATAATGAGAAACATCGTTGAATTGTCGACTAAATTAAATGCTTCTCTTCAATAGTAGATCATATACCCCTATGAAACATGAATAATTGATGGTATGTACATTTATATGTATTTAACTCAAAGACATTTCAGTTTATCAAAACGTATTCTACATAAACTGAATTTACTTTTAAATTGTGTTGTGCTAATACAAATAATTCGTTATATTGACATTATTCAACATCATTTGGATAGTATCAAAAATATAACTTTCTGCATATCTCTAGATTTAATCAAATTATCGAAAAATTCCTCATTGAATCTTAATAGCTGTCGCGTGATATTCCTCTGATTCTTAATTTGTAGTTAAATATAAAAATCAATATTGTTTGTAAATTAGTCGAATACGAGCAAGCATGCTTTACGATAGATCTATGTATACAGCACCTTCACTCATATCTGCTTGAATAAATTCACGATAGGCTGTGTCGCAACCTCGGAACGGTTCGTAGATTTCGTGACTTAGATTAACTATTACAATGAGGCTACTTCAATAAGGTTAACTGAAACGGGTTTCTTCAATCAATATCATCTGACCCAAACAAATTCGATTATTTTGGCTAATGTCTGATGCTAGATTAATTAAACGGTTTTTCTTTCAGTTAACTAGTTTTATACCAACAGTTGCACTTGATCTAGTGTTCTTTTTCAGTATACTAGTACATATGTCGATGGAGATGTTTTCTTGTTATAAAGATTTGCAGAAACGACAGAAGCTAGTTTTCATACTATGAATATGATTACATAACATCTGCATTCCATTTATTAACTGACCACTTCATCTTAAAATAGACCATGTATGTCCACACTGTATGACTCTGTGTATGGACCACTTCGTCGGAGCCATATCTCGAATAATTGCATGTAAATGAAGAGTAAATAACTTTTGATCAAATCGTAAATTCGGTTGCCAATCCTTAGAAATTTCTAAAAGATGTGAAACAATAATTATAATGTTCATCTTCAATGTTAAATTAATTTTGTCGTGTTCTCCTCGTATTTTATTTACATGTTTCACCTGATTAGAATTCAGTTTCGGTTTTTTAACAAATGGCCAAATTTGAATATATGAGGTATTTTTTTAGTAAATCATAAATATGTTTCGTTAAAAATCCTTTAATTGACGGTTGTGATCGCATTATTTTTAATTCACAAGGCTCATTAGATTAATTTTCCACTTAATTTGGTTCCCATGAGGTTCAAACGGTTTGTTAAAATTGTGTATTGGGGTGAAATTCCTGATTCATTTATGTTTGAAAAAATGTATCAGCCCATTTTGGAATACCTGACTTATTTTTCTTCGTTGATCATCTTTATAATTCTGACCCAATCGGAAATGAGTGAGTCTATCTTATTTACAGAACCAATCAAAAAACACAAAAAATATCTGTTACCAATGAATCATAAATATTATTACTTTTAACTTCGGATAATTGAGCCAATGATATTTGACCTGTTGTAGATGAGGTCGTTTCTGCATAAGCTTATTTCAAAGAAGGCTCCTTCTTGAAATATGATGGGGTTTTGCACGAATTGAGATCCCTAAGGGGACGTTCCTCAACAACATGATCAATGAGTTGCGTATGTCGTTATAACAGTTACAGAGTCTAACTGAAATAGCTGTCTCCATAAATGTTCTTTAGCCCTATCAAATAGCGTTACTGTTAATTATTTTTATCCCTTCGACATAAATAGAATATATCAACAGAAGAAATATTTTTATAAGAGAAGAATGTGGTTATGAAGCTGGATAAAATAAGAAAATATGCTCTGGTTAAATTCTAGACCATTTTCGATAAAATTTGTCAATTATATTATGTAAGTAGGGCAGAAGATCAAGCTGTTGGCAGAACGCAAAAATGTTTTGATGTAACCATCCTACTCTAATGAATTTACTTTTCACATGAAACATATTAACAAACTAATGACCCCCGACCCGCGATGAAGGGTTCAGGAATCTGTGTAAATTCGTTCGGCATTAATTCTACATAGAAATTTCACCCTCAGGCCATCGATCATAGGACTAGATAAACTGTACACATTAATTTGGCCGTAATAGGTGTAAATGTCTGCTTTTGAAAGTTGATAATTTAGGACGAAAAATAGTGAATCATGGTTCTAGCATTTAATATTAATAAAAACAGTCACTATAACTATCGATGACAAGTAATTGGGTGTTTTAATGGTGTTTTCCATACCATAAGATGTTAGGTATTAAAATTCGTAGAAATTCGCAAATTCGATAACACTTTAATCTTAAATTATCAGAGCTTACAAGATTGTCATTAATCAATAATCCAACTTATCATGATGTATATCTGGTTATTAAATAAATCGATTATTTAGCACAATTTTAATCAATCGAATATAAATGGAAACAAGCGAGTTTTAATTATCATATCATTTGTTAAGCAACCTTTATAAAAATGATTTATTGGGCCACTTGTAAGCAATTTGAGGTGAACATCGACACAAGGACAACTCTTCAAAGTAATAAATGATGGTTATATTATGTTGAATACTCCATGGCCAACGAACAAGGTCATCAACTACTTGGGGAGCCCAGACCGGTACAAAATATAAAAATCTGAATTGCTTTCATAACGTGCCCTGAAATTCTTTGTAAATGCAATATGTTGCTGGCTACAATACAAGTGTAGTTAATGCATATTCTGGTGATAAGTGAATCACGCAAATGCAATAAATTTAGGTTATTTTTTCCAGAATCCATAACGTATTCTGTTGCATCATTTCAAATTAAAACCCCTCCACCTATTTTCGTTTTTAAAACGAATCGATGATTTCTTTTCCTTTCCAATTTATCTGACAGTCGAACACAATATGATTGTGAGTTGTAAAATCGTGATATAGTTTTTATGAAATGTAAAATGGCAGCTAGAATCCTCAAAAACTCATAATTACTGTAAATCTAAACAAATTGAAATTTTGGGAATATCTTCGATGTTTTGTGACATAAAATACTGTATTAATATAACTTGGATTCTCAAAATATTTGGCAATTACTTTATTTATAAAATAAACAGAACATATTAATTTTTACTTCTTATAGAAAAGTGGTTTGATATTAACAAAAACCATAAATGTCATTACTTCTATGATTCATGTATACCGTCTGCCTAGTACCAGCATGTGACGTTTTGCAGCCTAAATAAATTTAACTATTGGCTTATTCATGTTAAGTATTACATGGTTTCTCTTGTTGCATACTTTTCTTTTTATACTTATTCAGAAGAATAAATTCAGTAAATGGTTATCAGTAATGGCAAACACGAGTAATGCAGTATATTTTGTGGATTTAGTTCCATCCTGCAGGCACCATCTTGAGCTAGACCGGGACATTTAGGCTTCATTCATGGAAACCTTTCAGGATTCGGCGACTGCTAACCTGGTTGCCCACTGGTTATTTTTAAATTAATATTAATTTTTTTCTTGATCCTCTGTTTGACTCATTAATGAGTCACTTATACTAATTAGAACATATGAGTGATGCAATCAGTAATCACAAATATATTCACTTTATGTTGGTTTATCCTTTCCTTAGGTAGCATCAATGAGAGTCTAAAGTACGAGTCTACGATGTTTCATATTTTCTATCGTGTCTGTGTGACACAAGCAATGAGCCGTGGGCCCAAAAATTTTAATGAAACTGTTTTTTATTAAATTATTTTTTGTTGTTGATAAATAATATCCTGATTGTCACATCTCGTTACTATCTATTCCGTTTGGATCGAACAAACGTGTCGTAGTAGCATGGGTTTATAAAAACAGCTTTGTTTTGTCAAGGTACATATCATCCCAATGCTCTGAAGAATCACCAGCTGGCGCGTATTCTTTTGGCTGATAACGTACATCTCTTTGTCTTTCCGATCGCAGCCTTGCATCAAACGGGGCTTCCAACATCTCTGTTACATGAAGTTCAGCGCGGTGATCCAAGCGCGCTTGGCTTCCTCGAAAGAAGAGACTTCCTTTTCGACAGTTATATCGTCATCCTCGCCTTCCACCGCCCTTTTCACTGCACAGCGTCTCCTCAGCAGTTTCTTTTCATGTGAAGGACATGTCATTTTCGATACGCTCGTCAGCTTCTAAAAAGTCTAACAGCTCGATCATCTCCAAATCCATTGCCTCAGTTTTGATTTCCTGTTTAATTAATTTTGCCTTCCCGAAACAGTAGTTAATCGTTAATTCGCAGATCTGCTCCGCAAGCACTCCATGGAACATTAGGAGAGTCACGCAACGTTACGTTGAACTCCTTGAACTCGTTCATGGACTAAAACCAACGATAAACAGGAGCTTGTTCGGGTGTTGTTTGAGGGTCTCGATGATTCCTTCATCCATTGATTGAGAATTAGTTGCCATGATAAGTGGGAGGAAGAACAACCATGCTGTAGTTTTACGCTTCACCTTAAAGAAAGTTTGTGTAAGCATCGAGCATTGCGCATAAATGCAGACTTATACTACTTGTTCATATAAACAGTCACATAAAGTAGCATAATAGAGAAGGTTTGGGGTGGCATAGTAGATTTATTCGGTTTTGAATTTTGTCAAAACCGAGATAAAGTAGCACAGTAATGAGATTTGACTATATATTACTTCTTTATCTAACATAAATGAGGATTCGACTGATCGATTATACTGAGAAAACAGGACAATAGATGAAATCTACATGAAACGACTTGACCGATATTTAATAATTAAGACAATGTCTAAGTTGCTTTACCCCCATGAGAGACTAAGAATGCCATAAACTGACGATTAACGACTTTTATTGGCTATCGTTTTAATCTCTTGAAGAGGCAAAATATGAATGAAATTGAACTACTTTTCATCTCAGATTTTTGTGTTTATCTAATTTGAGGCTCCAGTCGCTTCCATGAAACGACACTAGAGACTATGTCGGAAATCGGAACGAGGTCAATCACCTAATTTCTCGGAACTACGAATAAAATGAAAAAAATCAATTGAAATTATCGACGACAGCTTGATGAAAATCGAATGCAAAGGTGTTAGTGGCTGTAAATAATTTCAGATGATTACATCGTTCCACGCGTTTCATACTTGTTATATAACGTGATCGCTGTTTTCTAAAGCAATGGATGAAAATTAGCTAAATTAAACAAAGTGATTACAATATTACAGATTTTTATTATAACACTGATCATTATCATAGCTCGAAAATTATGAAGTTTTTAATAATACTGGAAGTCCATTCCTTCCCTTATCGCTCAACATTACAACCTGTATTATAAAATCCATATCGTCCTCAATGAAATATACAAATAAAAATTAAGATTTGGCCGTGGAGAGTGTGGATGATTTATACCCGAAAAAATGTCGTAGCTTACATGAATTTCACCCATTAAGCCACACATAATGTATTATTCAACGTGAATAAAATTAGTCTATTCACGCTCCACTATGTTGATTATCTTTCAAATATGCCTACATATCGAATTAATCGAGTAAATTTCATCTAGTCTATCGCTTGCACAAACGTTAAAGTCTAGCTTGGATACGCCATTTCTGTTAATTTTTAGCTGCTGGATAGATTTTTGTATTCCTGTACTTCTAAAGTATATAATTAATGCTTTCTAACCAAGTCTACTCTAAAATTGATATGACATGTCCAATCAAATAAAGCTCAATGAATCAATTCATGTGTTACACCCAAGACTAGAATTTAACGATAAATTAAAGTAATAAACGTGGCAGTTAACGTTGTCTGAAAAATACAAATACTTCAATACTTTCGATCCGTTTAATCAGCAAGAAAAAGCGAATCAGTTTTTTAGCGCAAAAAGTATTATAAATCACCGGACAGTGAAGTGTTATAATAAGTTTAATGATGCAATTTATTTTGAATTACAAATGGGTTTGTGATGATCGGTATAATAAGTTTGATATCAGCACATATTGTTAATAGAGATATATACAAGCGGCCAAGTGAAAGATTGCTAACAACTTTGTACGACATAATTAAGGTTTACCATTCGGTTACAAACGCTAATCACGATGTTAATTGGTCTCCAACTCACGAAGGATCATATTTGATACATCGAAATGTTGATCGAATTGATGGGATGTTTTAGAAACCACGCTCAATTGTAAAGATATATCTGCGCCCCCACTCCAATCGAATCCCACTCATTTTACGGTATCTCGAAACACCAGAGTGACTATCTTCAACTTAATCCTCTCTAATGTCTGAATAATTCATTCAGCCCGTCAAAAAAGAACATAAATTTAACAAAAAACATATACCGATACAATATTGTACTGGATTTAGCCTAAATATACATTTTTCGCATTCATAAATAGATATTTTGCACCAATAAATAGATTTTTTAGAATACAATTCAGAAATCTGTTAAATGTATAAATACAGGGTTCCCATTCATTGTCGGATCGATTCTATTTCATTTCGCACATCAGTAAAATTCAGTTTTTTTATCTTTAGGGTTGTTTGACATTCCGAATGTGAACTTTTACCAGAGAAATATGATTATTATTATTAAACATGTCTTTGAACCACCATGTACACTTTTTTTACAAACCCACATATTTTTGGTGGCTTAAAATTATAGCCAATTTAAACACGCATGAACAACGTTAAAACTCTATTTTGATTATTTCCATTTATATTACAGGATACCATATGCAATATTTTTGAAAACAGTATTTCTCGGTTTTATTTTTAGCCACCACGATGGTGATTTATTTATCAAAAAGTTATTCCTATTTTCAGTGTAAATGCTATACATGTTTGTGCACGTAGTTAAATTTTTAACTGCAAAAATACTTTTTTGAAAAATATACCATGTAGTATCCTGAAAGAGATTTAAATAACCAACATATTGTTAAGATGCACACAAGAGAGTTTAAATGGGCTTATGATTTTTAGCAGCCAAATATATGTGTATTTTATCAAAAAAGTTTAGATGGAGTTCCAAGATATGTCAAAAAATAATCCACATTTATATGGAAAAGTGAACATTTGGAACGTCGCACATCTTAAACACATCAAAGCTGAATTTTACTGATGTGCGAAATGAAATTGAATCGATCCGACAATGAATGGGAACCCTGTACAATTAACTTAAATAAGTGATGCTGTGTAACTTTAGCTGAATATCATATGATACATTAGATAATCCGAAAACAAATACATCTACCCGTATTTAGCTGCGCATTTAATATGAGTTGACTTTTTTAAACATCAAATTGAACCAACATATCAAACAATACCGCGAGATTAATATAATCTGCAATAAATTTTTAAACATTTATCGTACACAGCGAACTCTACATTTCGAAACCTCGTGATAAGACGCAGTGGCTTAAAACCCATTGACAGTTCCAAATTGACCAATCATGAGAAGTCTGTAGATCTAGAATATACTAAGTTACCAGAACTATTACTGGCGTCAAATATCGTTGCTTTTTTTGTCATAAGTGACGGCTCATTCTTCTGGTCGAAGGGTTTAATTTTGTTATTGTTGTATCCTGACTCTAAACGCTTGTGCTTACTAGAATATGTATTTTAAATCATTTGTTTCTTTTTGATTCGTGTGTTTCCAAAAGCATAATAAATACTATTTCAACATTAAATTGTATAAAACATTTGGAATAGTTTCATTTTAGAAAGAATTTTTGCGATTCAACGATCTTATGTAATTTGGTTCATAAACAGCTTGATCTCAAATGATCACTAAGACAAAAAATGAAAACATATTTCAAATTACGTTTATATGGATTTTTTTTAATTCTTTAACAACACTTTAAATCAGGGTAAAGAGTGTTAACTAGACAAAAATAAAGACGAATATTCAATCTTTTGATTTGTTTGAAAAGCTCATCGATGTTTTAAATAAGGAAAATTGATGATAATACTAATCTTTTCAGAATAGTCTGACGACATTTTGTCATTTATTTGTTAAATGCTAAGCTCAGGTTTTTGATGATGATCATTTAAAAGAAAACTTGTAAAAGGTATCATAACTTAGCCGGTTGATGTGGAATTATTGAAGTATTTAAAGAGTCTAAAATTCGAATCGTCTCAACTGTTCATATCATCATAAAATGATTTTCGGAAATACCAAGAAAAAGAGAATAAGCAATTATCCACCAAAGGAAACATCGAAAATAAAACAGAATTTATTCAACAGCATGTTTTAATTATGGTAACTTGTTTCGTTTACAAGGATGACCCCAGAGTATGAAATATTGTGGCTGATATAAGGATAACATTCGTGTGTTTTTACAGGGTTTACTGTCCAAATTAGCCTTTGTCCAGTCCAATTTGGTGCGACTGTTTTTTTGTGCGTTTTCTAGTTAGATTTGGTTATGGTTCTGGTGTAATTTGCTTTTGCGCGGCTAAATTTGCGTTTTAGTCTGCTAAATTTGATTGGAAACCTCTTCAACAAAAAACAAAATCACCAAATTTGACTGGACAAACGCCTATTTGGACTTGAAAAACGGCAAATTGGACAGAAAACCCTGTATTTGAAATTATGTTGGAATCTTCCGATAAAATCGATTACAATACATGAGAATTTACATTTGAAACAAATGTATCAATGAATCTGAATCAAGCCTTTTGATTTATAGGAAGCATACATCAACGATGACGGAAATCGTGGAGACATCGACCGATTCAATATTTTTGCATAATATACACTTTTTTCTTTACTTTTGATAATGAATATAAATATATCGAAAAACTCAATAAGCGGCTAGTAGATACATCTGGCAAAGTGCACTGATTCAGATAATTAGTATTAAACATATGGTCGTAATCCATGTTGATGTTTCATAAAATGTCTTTGATAACGATATATGTTACAAGTGGTACAAGCCCTTTTACAGGGCTGTTTCAGAACGATATCGCTGCCACCACACAACACCGGGAAAGCTGGGAAGACCTCGGGTAGCGAAATCAAGATGAAGACTTACCGTGCCTTACACTCCGGCTCGAAATACAAAATCAATTGGAACTCATTTGATGTACTGGAAGAGCTCAATGCTGACACTATCGTCATTTGGGTCGAAAAATTCCGCGAGTTGTCAAACATGATTGCATTGACCGATTCAACTGGAGTTGCGTGCGTGATGTCAGCTATCAACACCCCCTTCTGACAATGTACTTTGAAAAACCACCTTGAACAGGGCACTCAACTCAATGCTCTCTGCAACATTTCCGCAATCAAGCCACTATTTATAATAACGTAAACTCAGGTCGATGCACCAGTACTCTTTCAAGATAATTAAGAATTACACCCAGGCACTGGATCTGCTAGTTCAAAAATGGCAATATGCTTCTAAGGCCACACAACAAGCTGCAACCAATAAGGGGAGGGACCTTTTATCGCTGGACTTTATCTGATGAAAATGATCTAAATGAAGAATTAAGTACTCGCAGAAGAAGCTTCGATCAGCGAGAAGATAACATCAATGGAAGATGGTATTTTAGGTGGCTTGGATAAATCATCTTTCATCGACAAGGTGAAGGACATCAAAGCCGTAAGCCAGTCCAGATTGATAAAAAAAAACACTTGGTGTCCATATCACCGATCCTCTTTTCACGACGATTCAGGATGTGGGCGAAACCTACGAGAGCGTAAGACTAGGCCAAGAAACTTTTCAGAAATTAAGATGGTAGTAACAACGATGACCACAGAGCCTTATTGATTCGTGAACCATAATCGGAGATCAAATAGAAATCTCTAGAAGATGTTATCAACGGACATCCAGTAACTATCTTTCTCGATATCTGAACCCAAATCACCTATATAAACAACTCCACGGAGATATCAGGTTGTGTGTAATCGTCAAAAGACTTTCATTGCGGACTCTTCAAACTCACTGCCAGATAGCTCACACTGGTAATTAGAAAAGCATGAGGTATATTGTAAATAAATTAGCTTCCCTCGAATCTAATTCACCAAGATTTTCATAGTGATACAAAGCTCCCTTAAAGACATTCTTTTCGGAAGTTAATTCCTTAATAGGAACGACGTAAAGATCGACTACAGATCAAAAATACTCCCAACAGTCGATCCCGTTCTCCACCTCGATTAAAACTTCCAGGGAGATGGATATAAAATCATAACTCGGACATCGTAGGAAGAACCATTATAGCCAAAACCATATCATCCAAAGATCAAATCCTCGTAAAGACTGGCAAAAACAAACGAAGCGATTACCTAGGTCCAACCATCCCAGAGAATTCCATGAAAGTAGAACCTATTGAACATAAATTAATCATAATTCCTCCATTTTCTTGGTGAAAATATAATCAGGAACTCATAGAGGATATTTTAAAAGAAATCACGTCACAGACGATCCTTACCTTTTAAAAGGTGACAAAAGAATTCTATGTCGACGCTGATGCAACTTTTATCGCAATCGGACCAGAGCAGTACCAGCTCCAAGGAACGATCAGCTTTTTCAGTAAGTTACTCACCCTATCTGAGGTTAACAACACTAATATTGAACGTGACCTATTTGTGATCGTTAAAGCTCTCGATCTCTTTAAGTCTAGTATATTCGAATCTACCATCATCGTAGGGGCGGATCACGCGAACTTGATCCATTCTCCAGATGCATATACTTCGCTTAAGCAGCGATGGATATTGCTAATTGAAGAGTTTAGCCAAAATATCAAATAATTACGAGGAGAAAGTACGGTAGTTGCAGATACATCGTCACGCTGCAATTATATCGATGAAGGGGATGACCAATCCCCAATTACCACCTTGGTAAGGATAGAACTTCCATTGGGCTTTTAACATGATGAAACTATAAGACTAATCATACCTAATAATGACGCTACAAAGCTCTCCAAGGAAATTTTCTGTCATCTTCACTATCCAGATGTCAAAATACTCTCTCAAACCTTAGGGTGTTTTTCAAGCACTCATAATTGACGAAAATGGCATCATAGGTTAGGTACAACTGCTTAAGTTGTCAACGGAACCAGATAAACCGCGATAACTGTGGAACGTTAACCGGAAATCAAAACTAGGGGCCCTTCAAGTATACCAAAACAAACATAATCGGACCTATATCAATGAGGGAAGAGCTGGTTATTCCAAAATCTAACGAGCTCGTAAAACTCACACCTAATTGGGATGATCGTTCTAGAAACAAAAAAGGTGCATTCAGTCTTTGTGACAGTTCATCTGAGCAAAAATTAATGGATGATAAGGAATAGCGCCCTGCACATCTGCTACTTGAATGGGGGAAGGCCTACAGTTGAGAGACTCTATATCATTAATATTAAATTTATTTTCAGCAGTAAACAGTCTCAATATATCTAAAATGTATTTGATAAGTAAATATTTCACAAATTATACAAGCCATTACGAGGCAAGATAGTTAAAAATAATAAAAAACATCTTTATTATCTGTTACGAAAATTTACGAGCATACACAATGGATGTTATGATAACTATATGATTTTATGTTACGAATTATTATCAAGATAAATATTAAACAATATATAATCTAGGCGGGAAAACGAGTTAATCGATAATGATGTTATTAATAACATTTGGTAGAAAATCGTTATTGCACTACAATAATGTCATTTATGTGTAAAAAAACTGGTCACAAAATTACCAAATTAGTCTCAAAAGCCAAACATAGTATTTATCAGCCCATCCTTCATAAATTATCACACTAAATACCATTTTACTGGAAACTTTAAAGGTATGGTAAGTAGGGTTTTTGTTATTGCTCATAGCAGCTTTAATGGTTTAATTAACCACAAAAAAGTCAACGAATCATGGGTAAACAACAAATATTATAATGCTTATCTATGCCGATATTTCCGTCAAGTGAATAGTTTTTATTAGAATTAAGGTATAATTGTACAGAGAAGTCATCAACAAAAGCATTTTAGCATGCACTTTCAGCATATATTACGGATTTCGATTATTAGATATAAGATTTAGTACAGTGCGCCGCCAGACTCTCAAGAAGTATTTAATACATTCGTACCTCCATTGAACAGTATAGAAATCTGTGTGTTTACCGGTATTGGAAAATACGGATAAAGAAGTGTGACATTCCCTTTTTGCTTGTATATGAGATTGAATCATTTGATCAACTTGATGCGAAACAAAAAATTCTCATGGTATTTTAGATGGTTGTTCAACTCGCATATGGTGCGTAGTATCACAAATATCTATCGATAGAGTGACCCTGTTGTAAAATTTAAACCCAACATTTCGCAAATGTTTCAAAAGAATATGAATGCTTGGAACATATCTTTCAAACAAAAATATTCCGGTGACTGATGTATTCGCAGTTAACTATGCGTGAACATCATAACTAGTGAATTAAACAGACTCAAAAGTCAATCATTTGTGGAATAACTGCTTTAATTAGTTGGATTTATTTTATTGTTAACGTAAGCTGTTTAAGAGATGACTTCATAAATCTCAAGATCTAGCTATTATTCTGGTAAGCCAAATTTATTAAATCGGCGCATAACAAAATCTTTCATTCCATCGCGCATTCTCCATCATGTTTCATCCGCATAGAAACATGTTAAGCTCAATAGCAATCTTGCTGTGTATCCTTCTCACTCAGGTATGAATTCTGCCATTTTCGCCCACTGAATTTTGATTTTTCACCTCTTTTGATTTTTTTTTCATTTAATGACAATTGAAACAATTTTCGCCATTTATTATTCTTTCTCTGAATTTTTAACAAAAAACATATTAGTTGTTGTAAAAGGCTCCAATGACGAACTGAATACCCGTTCTATTTATTTCGTGTTTTTGAGAAGCTACCAGCATGTTTTTTAAGTGGACGGTGTGTGGGGAATGTTCCATTGATTTATTTGAGCCCATGTTAACTTTGTCTTAAAATATATTTTAGCTATTATAGCAACAAAAGTTATCATAAAATTACTTCTCATTTCGTAAACTATTTTGAAAGGCCCATTAAATTCTTACAGTTAAATCTCGCTACTAATTTACTTGGCAGACCGAACAAAAGAGGCACAGTGTGAAGGGTTTATAATAATAGAATTATTTTCTCAAGTTACTTAGCAGTTCAAAGTTCTAAGTAAACATCAGATTGCCCATCTTCTTTTGGAGGATCACCTGCATCTTGTTTTCTAGCTTATCCATCTTTTGCATTAACTCGGACTTCCAGCATCTATGTAAAATGAACCTTCGCACAGTACTCTAAGCCCACTGTGCGACCTAAAACGAACGGACTCCCTCCTCTACAGTCATTTCGTTATCTTCGATTTGCCGCAGCTCCTCCGCAATTTCCTCTAGTGTGAACGATCCGGCAGTCTCCAGGCACTTGTCAGCTTCGATAAAGTCTAACAGCTCGATCTCCCCATTCACGTGCATGTTTTTCTCTGCAGGAAGAGGTTTCCACATCTCGATCCGATCCGCATCCTGAGTCTACTTTCGGATATCCTCTTTACCGAATTTCGCCTTCGCGAAACAGTTGCTGATCGTCCACTTACTGACCTGCTCCCATGCACGCTGTGCCACTTGAATACTGTCATGCAACGTTAAGTTTAAGTTAATTCACGCGTTCATGGCCTCAAGTCTGCGCCATAGAACGAGCATCATGCAGTGGCGAGTGAGACATTCTATTTTTCTTCATCCATTGGTTGCAAATTGGCTGCCGTGTGGGGTAGGAGGAAGACCAACTTGACTGTAGTTCGTCTCTTCGAATTTGAGACGTGGCTGTGATAATCGAGCATTGAACAAAGATACAGACATTTCACTACTTGTGGCTTTTAACAGTCACTTAGTGGCATGGTATCGATATTTGATTTTACTTGCTTTATTATTCTTTAAGCGAAATATCAAAAACTTTGTGTGGACGTGCACAGAAAAATACAAAATGATATGTGATATTGTCGATCAAAAGCGTTATTCAACCTGTCAGTTCATGATTTTCGTTAAAAGAGGTAATATTGTATCAGATGAGTATCTGTATGTTTATCTTGAAAATTTCAATATAAAATTGTGGAATATATTGCCCAATCTAGTTAGTAATGCAGTTATGGTATAGTATCGGTATATAGTAAAGAGCCCCCATGTGATTTGAAATCAGAATAGAAAGTTTTAGCTCAAGAAAATTAATCAAGCATATGCTTAATAAGATCCATCCACGGGGGTGGTTTACATAGTTTCATCATGAACTGAACTATATTTAGTTTAAAATTTAAGTATCAGTTTCTGAATGTATTAGAATGGCTATCATTGATCTTGGAGTCTAAATGGATATTGCTCTATCGATCTGTTGTTTATCGCAAAACTTTTGACAATAAATGTTTTGGCTACGTAAGATGTGATTCTCTCTTAAGAGTTTACTTGTTCGTAGATATGAAATCAAGTTGGGTATTCATTTTAAACTTGTATTTTTGGTTGATGTTTGAAAAAATTTCATAGGTTTATATATCGAATTTCCAAACTCAGTCCATTATACTTGAATGGCTTCTGGTGTGTCTCAGTAGGCAAATTCAAGCACCCGAGTTGATAGAAGTCGTCACATTCAGATTTGCATATTTCTGGTTTTTGTCCTAATAGTAATTCATTATTTATACATCTACGATGATTTCTCTCAATAAATAAACTTATTACTATGAATATTTACTATCTTGCATATATTGGATGATTTTAATAAAAAGCCTGCTCCTTTTAGGTCCATAAGTCATCAATGTATACTGTTCTTGGTTGTTTTTTTTTTGAGATAAGATGCATATAACATATTGGAGTATCCTTTGATTAAAAAATATTTTGTTATATTTATACGCCGATGTAAAATTCCGATTCGGCCGGATGAGATAATATATGTGATAGTAAATATCAATGCACTGAATAAAGGAAACTACTTCGTATCGCTTTGCTTTGGGATTTCGATCTGAATTTGACTTTGAAGGGATCATAAATGTACCTAATTTCTTTGTTAAATGACTACATACTGTTTTCAATGTTCGATTTTGCATTAAAAACCTTTTTCGCTCATTTTGAGCCTATGCCTGATTCAATACATTATACGCCAATAATGATTCCTTGAAATACGGCAATATGTCTCATAATGTGAAAGTGTCAACTTTCGAACTATGCCTTTAATACCAGTCAATACACTTTTAAATTGGTTTAAATTTGACAAATAAATATTGTTGAACAGTTTTGGCAGTATAAATTTCAAATATTCCTCTCAATCAATCATAGAATTGAATCATTCCAATTATTTATTGATACACTTACGCGAGAATTTCTCCTCCAAGAGATTCAATCGAAATTTTTGATATAAAAATCAAAAATTGTGTTTGGTAACTTTGTCAGATAATAGACATAATTTTTATCTGTCAATCCAAACATGCTTTTATTGAACTGCCTGGATTTGTAAAATATTTGATCGTCATGACTAAAAACAGGTTAAAAAAATGCCCCTTTTAATATTCGAAATTTTAACAAAATTTGAATTGAATGGTAAAAGGGATAAGCATTCACTCTTCAACTCGTTATGGCTTTATTACTAACAGGATACAGCCATTTGACTACTCATTTCATCGATATATTTTGATTTTGCAGGATGCAAATACAGAGTTTGTGTTTTTTCGCTTTTTCTAAGGTGTCTGAACCGAGATGACATGAGCGTAGACTTGTATTTAGTATGTTGTGATGACTTATCTACTGTTTAACTGTTTATACAAATTCTATTTATATTTGGAGTTTAAATCCCCCATTTTTTCAAAACCTACTACTTGTTGAATTAATAACGCTGATATTTACATTATAACGATGTTTTATATATTTTATTCTTAATAATTTCAAATTATATTGAACATGGCAATGCGTTTGGCTGCATTTATTGTTTTTTGTACCGAGTATAAAGTTTAAGAGGGCTATTCTAATTGTTACATTTTGTCCGCTTTCATCATCTGCATCCATACTTCATAATCCATCACAATGTCAAACGCGTCTGACGGCTAAACATGAGTGAAAAAAATTCAACCTTTCAGTGTGTAAATATAACGATTCTGGTTTACGTCATGAATATTTAATTTAAATATTTTTAACTCAATCTAACCCTCTTTGGAATGTTCAAGCAGCCATTTATAGAAGCATGGACCGTCCCATTCGTTATAACATGTGCTTGCATATTTTAATATATTTGGCTGAAATGCATTAGGGTGAGGGCATGTTTTTATGATTGTTTGATTGACAAGTTGTTATGCCACCAAATTTTTACTTACAATCTTATATATATATTATGCTTCATCGTCTCTGTCTATTTCTGGTAGAATTTCTCATTGAAGCGCCATTGGCAACTCGTGCACGATTTATGTTTACCAAATGTTGGTATCGAACCTCAAACATGCCCTCGTGTAATGCTGAGTCAAATGACTTTAACCTCTAGATAATTGATTTATAACACAAGCATTTCGAGTGCCGTTAGATGCCAGTATAAACGTTCACTGATCATTTTGACTGACCATTTATGGATCAGATATTACGCCTATATGTTGAGAATTTCGTAGCGGTATCTGACTACATGTCTAGCGCAAAATGACAAACTACTTAAAAACATTTTTCCGATGATTTCTTAAGTAAAGGATTTATGTTTTATGATAGAAGTCAATTAAGGCCTTATGTCAATGTGTCGAAAGTTCAAACATTTTGAGTATAATTTATCTTATGCTGAATATTAAGAGATCTTAGATATCAACGTTTATTTTTTCGATGAGACTAATTGTGATCGGAATCTTATGCTCTTTTATGATTATGCTTAAAATTGTTTTAGAATTCTTTAACGCCATTTACAATGAGCCAGATTCTGTTTTTAAATCATAAAACTCTACGCGCGGATTTTCTTGAGGTAAAAGTGTTCTTAACACAATCGATTGTTGAAGTACTCGATGACATTCATCGAACACCGCTAACGATAATGCTGTTGTTATCGCGTTACCGACTTGAATTTTAGCATAAAACCAAATGAAGATTCTTTTATTATTAATTGACCTCTTACCAATCTATGCTGCCAATTCAATCGATTTATACCAACTGTATAGAATCATTTTTTTAATCTTCAGTCATTTAGATTTAATTGGTTCCATTTTGAGGCTATTAACGACATATCTTTTCTGAATGGCTCGTAAACGATTAAATTTACTTCTCTAAAGACGCGCTGAATACCTGTGGTACATAGTAAAATAATCAGGACGTACACAGTGTTTGCAGGGTATACAAAATTTTTAAGACAAATGTAAGTCGCTGGTTTTCGATCTACTTAAATACTCAGTACACTTGGCCTTTTACACACCGCAGATATGTCTGATGCAGAAGTATGCGGGAAATAGGCTCAAATGGACAAAGCGACAAATTTCTGTAGGAGGGAAGAAAACTGGAAATTGACCGTAACACGCGAGTTCCCATAATCATATTTGAATTAAATAAGAGTAGCTATGACAGGGATGTCTAAACGGCCTGAGTATGCATGTCAAGCTAGGTTTGACATGATGCATGTGATTCTGAGGCCATTTCAAAAGCATATTTACCTGATCGAATGATTTGATGGATCTTAGCTGTTCCCATCGAAATTCCCATCGGGTCTTACGAATCTATTAGAGAGGCAGGATGATGTTACCCGTTGGTTAAATTGAAATTTGTGAGAAATTATCAAACATGTTTAACCATAAAAATCTTCTGAGACGATGGTTCAATGTGTTTGCGAGTTACGCAAGATTCTTGTTGAAAGTGACGGGTCCATTCAGATATTCCACAACTGTCCACATGAATCGGCCTGTTTCTATGTTTAGTTCGATGTCACAACGATACAATCTCTACCATTTGCGTTTAAAATGTTTATAGATCCTCTTTATCTTACTTCAAACCGCTTTCCAGTAATTAACATTGATTTTAAAATAAAACCTGATGCCTTTGAAATCATTAAAAAATTGAGATGTCTGGCCAGGTTTTGCGGGGTCATAAGGCATTCTTTTGAATTTAAGAAACCTATATTTAGATTACTGCCTTTGCACTTAAATCAGCTAGCGTATTTGAGTTTTGTAAAAAATTTCGCATGAGTACGATCTATGAATAATCATTTGGTCCCATCACACAAGCATTCACGTTCAGTATATGAGGGACTGTTGACCGATTAAGAATGCATTTTTTGATTTAATTGTACACAAACTGAACATGATTCAAATTAATTCACGTTTTCAGGGGCATGTTACATTCCAAGTTAAACGGTCGGATCTGGAAATAAATCTCTTTTATTCCATCATACGAACCTTCTGTTGTTAATTTTTAAATTATTTACAGAACGCAGATAAAAACGAATACACCATGTCGCTTATTTGGTTACAGCGTAGAGTAATTATGTTTTTTAGTTTCCTTGTTTAACGATATTTGTAAAGTTTTTGAAACACATGAAGCCAAAGCTAAGTGTTCGCTCACCTCATTATTTATGCTTTTAACAGACTGTTAAAGATATATAGCTCTCATATCCCATTAAACAAAGCTGTTCATATTGAATATTTTTTTAACAATATATGTAAAAACAAAAAGTCGATTTCATCGAGATTACTTCAATAAACCATTGCATGTGGACCACGACGAATGACCGTTAAAATGAATGATCCATTAAGATTAATTATCAACTTTATCTTGTCGTTAGTATAAAAAATTGTCGTTAATCGCAATAAGGCAAATATATGTTATTATCGCCTGTTTCTTTTGAATGGCATGTTTGATTAATACTACGGCTCTCAAATCAATATTTAATATTTTCACCGATTTACCATCGTATCTTTCGATTAGACGCATCTTTAATAAGGCGTAGATGACGCTCTTATAATAATGAATTTATCCATAAATATTTTATAGAAATGCTGATTATCGATAATTTTTCCTCATTAATTAACGATTAGTAACAAAACGTGCACAGGTTATTACTCTAACTCGCTGCTTTATATTCATTTAATGAATTGAATTTCGACGAATACGTTGAACGAAGATGACTAAATTATTACAATTTTCAATTTGCTAGATCGAACGCCACAATTCTTTAATGTTTTTAATATCACGACAATTCACTTGTGTTAAATTTTAAATTATGGTATAGCTGTTAACATAGAACAATGTTCTCAAACTGTAAACCATATTTACCTTATTTCAAAAGTTGCATTTTCGAGAGAAGTTTAGAGAGAGATATCTCTAGAATTTCACAGCAAGAACTCAATTTTCTAAACATCTATGAGTGATTCAAATGTTTTTAAGAAACAACACCTTCAAGGGGAAATCTTTGTTTTTTTCTGATGGATAAATATTTATATGTAACGATTTGATTCCATGACATTTCTTAGCAAGACATTTCTTCGCAAGACACGACTTCGCACGAAATTATTTCCGAAGACATTTCTTAGCAGGACTTTTCTTAGCAAGTACATTTCTACGTCATTCATAAATTTAAAATTAAATTTACACATTTTACATATGTCTACACTTTATAAGATATTTTTGTTCCATAACTCATTAACTTTTTATCAATTAAACAGTAGATTTTGATTTTACATATTTCTAAAAAATTCATGTATTTAAATTAAATGCAATTCCGACGAGGAAATTTAAAATGTTGGTGCCAGGTTGATATCGTCTTACGAGGTTTTCGATTCGTAAAGTTAGGTCTCTGTAAACTCTTCTTTGAGGAGTATTCGCACCTGCATTCGCTTGTGAAAGTCTATACTCGTTAAGATTTTGCTCTTTTTGAATGGCTTTCAAAAAAACCCAAATATTTGGATGGCTCGATCCCAAAGANTTGATGTATTCAAATTGTGCCTTAAATTATTAATTTTCACTTATGTATAAATAGTATGTTGGTCAATACCACGAGAATTATTACATATAATTATAATTTTATGAATGAATGAAAAAGTACGATAAATTAAATTAAAAAAAATACAGTCAAGTCCGGTTAGGTTCACACCGGTTAAGCGCACATCCGGTTAATGGCAAGTTTTCCCGGTTCCGAGGCTGTGTACATAACCGGAGTTGACTGTAACAGGAAAAATGATGAAAATTAGATTGAAAGAAAATACCATGTTGAAAAGTTTATTGCGAAGAAAATTCGTGCGAAGTCGTGTCTTGCTAAGAAATGTCTTGCGAAGTCGTGTCTTGCGAAGAAATGTCTTGCTAAGAAATGTCTTGACACCAACGATTTTTTCCAGTCTCTTGTCAGCACAGACATAACCATGGTATCACTTGATTGTATCTTTCAACATATTTTTAATACGACGTGTGGCGAGATAAAAGGTATAAATAGTTGATATATCTAAAATATCGGCAGTTTTATGGTTACCGAGCTGTTTCATTCGAATAATTTTTCATAAGAACGTTCCTTGCCTTAAAATCTAATTATATTATTTATTTGTTCTTTACTACAATATGACCACCTGATATCTTCTGCCTTTTGCAGGAAACTCTAAATATTATATAGAATCACTTTAATAACATCGTTTTTCCATCGTTTACTTAAAACATATTAATTTGGTTATATTAATTATCGTAAAATATATATCAAACGAAACTGATGCTGATAAATAGATTCAGCCTATGCCTCAGCCACAAAAGGATACGAATGCTGCAACCCAATCGACCACGAGAGTTGCACAGGACCAAACTTCTGAAGTATGTAATTTTTATAATTCTTGTATAAAACGATTAGATTATATTGTTTTTACCCTTTGTAATAATTACCTGCACATATTTTGTTTATATTAATATTTTTGAATTCATAAATATGAATAGTGATATGTATAATCTATGATAAACTACTAATTTGATTTTAAAACATTAATTTGTTTAATATTCCTGTTGTTTTAAGTTTATTCGTTTCTGACATAAGTTTTATTATAATAAAACGTCGATCTCTTTAAATATGAAAGAAAATTGTTTTTGAATTTTAAAGAGATCATTCGATATTTTTTTCATCGTTACTTGAGATAAACAACTTGGTTCTTTAAACAAATATTCTTTTCAAAAGTCTGTTTTTCAATATAAGCACAGACGAACATATGCTAATTTCAAGTGAAAAAAAGATTAACCAATCTTTGATAGAAAAAGAGAAGATTTGATTATCTTTGATATTAAATCTGTTACCATCCAAATAATAATTTTTGTTTTATTAAGTGACCCTAAAATCTTCCTTGATGCCTTTATCACATTTGTAAAAATTGATATTTTGAATTTGAAATTATGGTGTATTCAATAATATTTTATCAATATTTATTTTAATATTTGTTCATTTGTTTCTCATCTTTTAGCCTTATAAAATATGGCCTGTCCTATTTTAAACCTGATCTAAAATTTTAAAATAATAGGACTCAACCACAAATGAACTTTCCTACCATAAAACAAACATTTTTTAAATTGTCACTCTTTCTTGTATCAGCTGAACCATATGAATCTCTTCAAACACTACAGTAACTTAGATAACCTCTGGGAAAAGATTTTATATCTGCATTTACATCGCCTTTGCAGAGAATAAAAATTTGTATAAAAATTATCACATTCCATTTTGATTAGATTGTAAAGCAGATGATGTATCTCATAAGCTAGCAGATATAACTCAACTATGAGGGTAAACTTAGAGTTATTTGTCGTCAGGCAATTGGCTAAGTCTCAACTTTTAACCTTATGTTTACGTTTTTCAAAATGCAAAAATCTCCAGCTCTACAAGTTTTAATGATTGAATAACGTATATTCCATTAATGTTAAATTGAAAACATTTAAGCTTATCTAGACGAAGATAAATCACAATCGCCTTTTAAATCTTACTTTCATGTTTTACCTACAGAGTCATTAATTTGTGACCTGGTTTAAAATCTATTTAACAAAAAATGATAATGTAAATGCAGATATACCGTTGATATATATATTTCTGTTTGCTAATTGTTAATTAATCTGAAAATGACAATTCATAAAATCTAAGATTGATGTTACATCATCAAAATTTTACACAACTACAGAAAAAAATTCAAATAGATTGTGTTTATACCTTACTTTACAGATAAAATACGTATTTTTAATTAGACTCCTACTATTTGATCAATAAATGTTCGTTACTGTGATTATTTTGAATTTCGTCAATTGCCTTATCACTAAACGTTTGTGTTTGTTCGATCTGAAATTCCGTTAGATATTCATAAACATTTTACAACAACTCAATCGTATCATCGATATTTATATCAGATTGATTTAATAATTTAGTTTAACCAATGTTTGTTTCATCAGATCCCACTTTAGATTTAGTATTTAGAAACAAACACATGTTTTAGTATCCTTGATCATCTCCAATGTTTTTTTTTATGTTTATTCTTTTACAACCTAATATAATTGCCTGAATTCGGATGTTTCAAAAGCGATAACAGATTAATTTTGAAGATCTATTTTTAGATAGATCCTACGCATGGAAATGAATATTTTAAGCAGACTTTACTGGCCAATATAAACATTATAAAGCAGATTGATATAACCTAAAAATAATAAAATAGATTCAACAAAGATTGTCCCTAATTCTGCAAATGTGATTTTAGTTCCCAAAACATGATAGTAGGAAGGTTTTACGAGCACTCTCCATATCATATACAATAATAAGAATTTATATCTTCAATACCTCAGTCAGTTGAAGGTTTTCAATTGTTGAATAACAATTATACTCATCTATTTCATTTAAATGATTTCCCACAAGTGACACAATCGTTAGATGTCCGTGAATAATAAATACTTTTTATGATACGACTGAGTTATGTTAACTCAGCGAGTCATTGATGATATTTTCTCAGTTTCATACTGTAACTGCTAATTCATTTCGCTTTGATACGCATAGTTTAATAATCTTATTTTAAATAGCGCTTAATATGATGTGGTATATTATTTTTGGTTGATATTATTGAGGTAATTTACTTCTCTGCAGGGTTCAAAATTAGTAACATATTGGTTTTAAACCCCCGTTTTGGAAACAAATATTAGAACTACGAAATCATATGAACTGAATTCTTACAGCTATTTACATATTATATCTGTCACACATTGTTTAGATTTTTTAATTTATACTACGAGTAATAGATCCCATATTTCATTTTATCGGTCTTCGAATATCATACCAATTTTCAAACATATAAAAATCTTAAAATCAAATTATTTTCACTAATATTTCTCTTCATATGTTTTTAAATCGATTTTAAATATCTGGAACAATCGACAGATCAATGAAGTCATTTTTTTCCTATTTATTTTGAAACGAATTAACAATTAGGATCGAACGGACACGTCCAATAGGAATGGTCTAGAAGATTTGAATACTCCACTAGCATTCAACGTAATTCTATTTTATTTCTAAATGATTTAATTTTGTCTAAATACAATGATAAATCAATTATAATTTTGGGTGTGTTTTTAGATATCAAGCTACTTTGTAAATACATTTCTGTTTTAATTTTGGAAAAACATCTCAGTTCTACAAGATTGAACAAATTCATGATTTTTTGAAAATAATCGTTTTTCGATAGAAAGATCGGGTATGTAATATCATTTCTTTTTTAATAACGAGTCCTTACTAAGTTCATGGTTGTACAACATGAGCCAAATCAAATTCAACTTATAATATTGAGGATATTTTTGTTTACATGACCTGCATACTACTTTTTTGAGTATAACAAAAAATAATTTCTGGAGTTCTTTTGTTTACATTTTGGCGTTTTGGATAAATAATTTTAATAATATTGCCAAATAATATTAGGATCAACTCCGAATACTGACCTTTATAAATTCATTTTATTTTAGCACATCTATAAAAAGAGAATGTAATGTTTATCGAATCCAAATAATTCAACATTTTTTAGTGCAGAAATCAATGATATTTGATTTAACATCTTGAGTAGCTATTACATAAATATTTTTGTTTTAATATTTCGTTGACTATTATATAGGAAAACGGAAATCCCTTATTGTCTGAGGCGAGACATCCATCCCTTGATGATGTATACAGTGTTTTTGGAGAACAGGTATGTTAAAATTTTATTTAAACGAAAATCTAGTCGTAGCATCGTTATAAAAAAATATTTGAGGTTGCTTTGGCAATCTCTAAATATATATTTTTCACATGTAAATATTTAGTGATAAATTTAAATATTTATTTAAATAATACATGATTCTCAATCGGTGGTTTATATTTATGTAAAATTTAGATTGTTTGTGAGACGTAGCATTAAGTGCAGCAGAATATTAAAAAAAATTGTCATGATGCTTTTTGTTAATGACTGTTTAACATATTAGTTTCATTCACATTCGTCATTTTTACATTATGTTGTACATTTGTTCAATGTTTCTCAAATTAACCGTCTATCAAATCGCAAAAAGTCAATGTGTAAAAGTATATTGTGATAATATGTGAAATGATGCTGATGACTTGGGTAACTGAATTTATATTTGGGTATTGAACGTCTAAAATGCATGTAACGATCCATATTCTATGAATGGAAAACTACAAATACTAACTTCAAAGTTGAATTATATACTAATCCTTATTTGTTTTACATTCAAGACTGCCCACGAATAAGTTAAAATTATGAACCGAATCGCACTTTCAAAATGTTCTGTAATTCAAGATTTTTGTTTGATATGAGCTATGCGCATGTAATTCTACTCAACCAAACCAATTCACAAGCCAATAAATGAACAATTACAACAAGAATTGAGTGATCGTTTTGATTTCGGAAAACAATAGCCATCGTTATTCATAGCTTTAGAATGATTGGTTTATATGGTGGCATCAAAGATGCATTACATCTCGTTTGGAATCGCGACAATCACTATAAATATGCAATATAAGCGAATTACACAATTTAACAGGAATGGAACCAGTGTATATTAGTATGCTAAATTTATTCACTCAAAAGTTAATGTGTATTCTCTGACTCGTCGATGGGTGCAAACTTTATTAATGTAATGTAAGCTCATATAAAAAAAAGTAATTTTTAGAATAACATGTGAATGTGATCGGCAGATATATTAAATTTTTGCATTTAAGGCCGTTTTGATCTTCGCCTCGTTTATCAATATTGTTTACAAAACAATCACATATATTCACCTGTGTTTGTTTATTTTTCCGTTGAAATCATGAGCCATCGCTTCAAAAAAATTATAAAAATTAAAATTGTCAATATGTTTTCATGCCTATACTTCTTTAAAACTCACTTAAAAACCATGAACAGTTCCATCTTAGTTAATGCTAATCACAAATACATCAATCAAGCATTTCTTTTATATACTTGTATTCTATTGATATTATTATTGATGAAATTAGGATATGCACAAGAGTGGCACATCACAAAACGGTATTTATTGTATTAATGTAGATTTAACTCCCGACTCGTCATCTGCCATCCAAGAAGGATCAGATAAATCGACTGTAAGTGTAAATAAATGATCATCAATAATTCCATGATGTTTTTTTAATTTTCAGGATAATATATAAATATTTTTAGATAACATAAAAAATTTTTCGATTTTGCTTGTTTGTATTTTCCTGATCCCTCTCAAATAAAAAATGATGAAATATATAATTTTTTAAATGCATATCCGTGATATTCCCCAAAATAATATTAAATTTTCTACTTGTCACTGATTTTTAAATTTATAAATGACAACATCATAATATCTTAAATGGAAATTACTTGGTAACTTAAATTTTACAATCTAATGCTCTTTGTGGCAGATACAAACACTGTGTTAAATTCAATATTTAATTTTAAAATATACTCAATAATCTTTTTCTGATGATCTTGCTATTTTATACGATAGAATAGATTTCATTGAAAACGATATTATTGGAATTTCAAATATGCATTGTTTACATGATTTTCTGATTTAGTGATCGTTTTGTTTCCTTCTAAAAATTATAAATCTTAGCCGTAACAGATTTAAAATTGATTTCCTTAGAATACATCGTTAAAAACTCAAATTATTTTAAATTTATGAGAATAGATATGTAACAGAATATTTTTTATCTTCGCGGAGTCTATTATATTGCATTTCATGAAACTTATGTTTCTTTTGACATAAAATATTATATTTTTAAAATTTATATTTTCTTTAGTCATGATGATTATTTATCGTTTTAATTAATTCACTCTAGAATTTTGACATTATTTAAAAAGATTGACTAATGAAGTTTTTCATGTATTTATACTCTCAAATACACAAATTTAGATTTATTGCTCACTATCGCATTTGATATCTCGACCAAATCGGATATGGACATAATTGTTTTATTTTCTTATAATCCTTAAAAATGGTACCCATTAACAATATATTTGACATTATTTATAAGCATGTATTTACTGATTTTCCAAGTACATGAACAACCTTAACTGTGTAAACTAGATCTTAAACAACTACTCCATCTCTAAATTGACTGAATTGGACCGATGTCATTCAATATGTGATTTTCTAAGTCATTGTTGTTTTTACAGTTCATATTACAAATAATAACGTTCATAACTAAGTTATAAACAGAACCAGGACGTTTATTCATATTTCGCATAATTTTATCATCTAAATCAAGTTTGATATTTAATATTGAGAATGAATGTAATGATGTTCATCGACGAAAATTTTCGCTTGAATTACAAATCATGATCATAGATCAACAAGTTGGGCTTGGTTCTTTAAATACATATAACTTTTAAATTTAGATTGTAACTTAAAAATGTGATCAATTTAAAATGTTAATCTTAACAAACAGAGTCCAAACCCTGAGAATGCAAGTCAAGATACAAGACCGATATCAGAGATTGGTACCTCTTTAATAAAATTTACATACGCTTTTCTAGACTCACTACTGGCAAATGAAAACGGCCTTCCAGTTCTCGATTCAGATGTTGTCGACGATTTTGGAGCAATCAGAACAGTAATTATCATCATTTAGTTCGCAAATACTTTACAATTCTATATTATATTTAATAAATATACATAATATTTCACGGATTGCCATTCCTGTAGATTTGTAATATGTCAATTAAATGATAAATATCTGAAATATCGCACTTTTTGACTAAACCCCATCTCGAAATACGATTTTGAATATGATGTTAATATTTAAAGGACGAATAGAAAATATTACATCTCGTTACCAGCACACTTTGATTATGGATGCCAAAATAGTCATCTCTATCACATAATACAATATATTTCAATACCAATTCCACGTAATTTATAAATTTGCTTCGTATTTGTATATATAATGATGTTTTTTGTCGTTTTTTTTCTTCGCAATGACTGTCATTGAATTCCGTTATTTAGTTGGTTTTTAATAGTAATGCAATATTTCTTTCCCTGCCTGTCGTTTAAATTTAATTTTTCTAACAAACAAAATATATATTTACTGAATACATTAGCGATACATTATCAGAATCTGCAATTTTTGATTCTTCCCTAATATTTCGATCGACCTACATCGCAGTGTGCACTTTTCAAAACAATCTGATATATATTAAAACAGCTTTACTAAACAATTATTATTTTTGGTTTAGATGACGAAACATGGGCATGTCGATTTCCACATTTAACCGTCTACTTGAACATATTTAAAAAAATCCATTATTTTCTGAATTTTACTCACAATCTGTGGCACATTAAAGGCTTTTGTATTGTTTACATTAACTGAATTTCATTTTAAAACAATACTCGAAAAATATTAAATGGCGATTCATGCTTGTATTTATATATAAATAGTCTATTTAACTTAATAATTGCATGTTAAAAACTATAAAATCTTTGAAGTGTATAATTTTAAACAAATGATCGGATGAATACGATTTAATATTTACCTCATAAATTCTTCACACGGGATCAAGGATCTGTTTTTTCAAGTCTATATGCTTAGTTTTTTTAATTTCAAATTTTTGAGTCTATTGGTTTTAAAAACGAAACCAAATAGATAAGAATCTGACATTTAGAATCAATAAATGCGTATATTTTTATAAATTGATATATATCATTTATTTCTGAATCTTGATTTATGTCTTTATGGTCCAAATGTAAGATTTCAGGATTACTTATTGATTTAAAGCTCGATAGCCTGTACTGTGGTTTTCTCGAAAAGGATATAAACTGTAATAAATCTAGATATTACGTTTACTTAAGTAAAGGCTCTCTTCATAAATCACAATAAATAGAATACATTTGTGCTATATTTTTTGAATTAATTTGATAATCTAATTGGTTTTTAAAAATTATTTGGACTTGTATCCTATTGATATATTCATTCATTATAATTAGACCCATAACACGATGGAAACCGCGAAGAGCAGTATTGATAAACCACAAGAAGGTAATAACTGAAGTCAAGTAGATTCGTTGATTTCTTCATCATCTCGACGAAAGGAGGCATTTACAAGCGGCATAAACGGGGCAACTACCGTTATGGTATTCATTATTTGAATAAAATATTTTTTTGTCATAGGCTAACATTTTCGTTGTTCAAATTGTAATAGGGCGTCTTGTATATGAGAATGATAATTCGGATCTCTATCTTCAATATTCTGTCAGTTAGCTTCTAATTTTGAAGCGATGATTGTATTTTTCTTAGTTTAGATAATATATATATGTTCCAAAGTGATTATGTTATGTTTGTTATGATTAGCAAGTTGTAATTTTGTAATTTCTTGATTTAAAAATTTCATAAAACGACATGTTAATTTTCAACTTGGATTTTTAGCCAAAAGTAGCACACACAAAAGCTTGCTATTTTATACACTATATTAAAGTTCATTGAAAAAATTATTTTGTGTTTCAACCATGTATTGTATTTTGATCAAATTGAAGTCATTCTTTGAATTACATACCAAAATAAAATTATCTACATTGGCTCAATTAATTTCACTTAATTTTACAAAAACGAATTACCCAAAATGAGATAAAAATAATTGAAGTGATATTACATCATTGATCTTCTAAAAAATGATTGTTATAATTGACTGATCATATGATATTTTCAAGGATTAATTCTTCAGTTTTGAAAAATTCATTTGAATTTTATATTCATGATTATTATTTAGAATTCTTCATCCATCTTAACCTTAATTTTTGGGGATTAATATTTTTAAAATTTTTGTCATTAAAGTATAAATGTTGGTGCATTGATACACTCAATACTCTCTCTAAAATTATTTTGTTTCTAAATCGAGTTTAAAATTTCTATTAATTTTTCAAAATATATAATATGTTTTGAAACAAGATATTCAATTACAATTTGTCATTTTTGATTTGTCATTGAATTGTTTTATTAACTGAATATTTTCTCTATACATGGTCAATATTTTTCTAATCCTTATCGATGAACAGATTTATATATCCTTTTCTATGTCAGAATCGTATTTTGTTTATGATTCAGAGAATTCATCATATTTAGATTACTGGTAAAGTACCATAATTATAAGTTACAATAACAAAATCATTTGTCGATTATAACATTTTAATTTATACCCACACTTTGGATTAAGATTCTATTTAAAATATATGTCACGAATCTAATATTTCTAGCTTAATGTGCAGAGTACTACTCCTGAACCTCAAAGCCAACCCACAAGCCATGAAACAGAGATAAGTATTTATTAAATTGATTTTTGACAAGTCAGGGCAAGATGAATCTTCATCGATTGAAAATATACACGAATTTTTAAACTCGGGAAGAATGATTAAATCTTCGGAACCTGAACCAGTAAATATGATCATTTTTATTTTCCATATCTAAATTAAATGTATAATTGATGTTGTAAGTGATGATACTGCTCCTCTCATTTTGTGGTTCATCCCTTTAAATTCATATTACAAAATATTTAACATCATTTAACTTCCATAGATTCAACATATAAATTTTGTGCTTCAATATTATATTTAGAAATTTTGTCGTCTGTGTTTTTTTTTGATCGAAAAATACCGGCTTAATGTTTAAGAGAGAGTATACAGAACTGTTTAAAGCCATAATTATTGATTTCGTATGTGAAAATATGCTATTTTATGACGAGTTACATAAATATATGTTCAATTTTAAGTATACGTTCAAAACCAATCGAAATACCTCTATGAGTACTTATAGGATCCACTGTTGGGGATAGCCATCTAGATTTGTTGAGAAAGGCATTGAAAATATGCCGAATATCAGCCTTCAAATGATGTTTTAGTGTTACAAACGATCTAAAAGTGTATTTTCTGACCCAATATATGCCTGCCAAAAACAAAAGGCATTTTATTTTTAGTTTAGCCATAGTTAAATATCCTAAAGATATAAGTACAATAAACTATATAAAGCGTTTGTGAACCATCAGAGACATCGTGAGGTCAAATTGTTTTTTAATTGAAGGTGATGAGTCCCATATCTCGGCCATTTATAAAAATGATATGAATTTTATAATTTTATTTTAACACGTCAATTATTCGCCATTTTAATCAATTTCACTCGCAAGTGTTTGAACTCGCAAATTATGTTAATAATTTTCGCTTTTGTCTTTTTTTATTTTGTCAATATGAATATATTCATTTAGAGAATCAGTTTGTGAAAATATATTGGTAGAGACGAAACGAATGCAATCTTTTTTTCATATACATGCGTATTTCTTTTGGTTTAGTCGTTATTGTGTATTTGACACCCTTCCTATTATTTATCAGACAGGCCGAAATGTCAAAAATATTTCACTTGAAATTATACATTAATATAATTCACAACACGCTTTTTTGACTCTGTTTTATTTTTTAATCCTCATGATAATTTTTCATTTGATGTGAAATTCGAAGACCTTGTAATATTTAATTAATTTTTACATTAAACACAGTTATTAAAATCTTTTTTAGTAAAAATGCGATGATGATATTAATTTGTGCTACTACTACGTATGATTCCAAAATAATTTACTTGATATATCATTCATTTAATATTTCTTCTTTATTATCGTTAATTGATGCTGCAATCAATAAATAATCATAATATTCAAACGCAAAGAAGCAATTGTGAATATATTGACATTTTTATGATATGAATTCTGATCCCAATTTTGCTTTCTCTGAAGATCATAAATGATAATTTAATGTTCAGCTCATTTGGCAAATCAATGTATTATTTGAAAAATGGTTTAACAGATGTAATATTCATAATAGGAACACATGAAAGCTATATTATTCCCAAATACGTAAAACATTTTTTTAAAAATTGACAGTTCGTATGATTTTACACGATTCGTTACTCGTGGAAACATTAAGGAGTTTGTTTTAAAATAAACAATATTAAATACATTTCTGTAGGAGCCCAACCCTGATAATTTTTGCCTATTATCAAATCATGCGAATTAAAAATATCATTCTTGCTATAACAGGGAATTACTATTTAAAAAACTAGAGTGATGTATTTGATTGATACAAAACTCACTCTTACTTTCGAAGTCCTCATACTCCCTTTACACGATCATATATACTTTGGACAGGCCTCGTAAATTATCAATAATTGCCTCTCCTCTATCATAATTTTAATGCGTAAATTGTAATATTTCTTCCTCTGAACTAATAACACTGTTTTTGTTATATGATTTCAGATATTAATTAATAAAAAAGAGGTTTTCGGCGTGGTTAAAATTTCTGCCAACAATAATAAGCTCTATATTTCATCGCTTTTGAACATACTTGCTATTTAACATTATGTGATAATTACAACGTATGGAGAAAAATGGAAACATAAAATATATTTTGATAACATCCAATTATGCGATTAAGACTGGATGTCCTTGAGTGAAATACTATTCTCACAATTAATGAAATCATCGAGAAATACAATGTTTGTCTAGAGCCATAGAAGATATTTTTTAAACTAATCCGTCAACCGCATTTCGTGTTTTAGACTTTTTTAGTTCTCAATATATTTCCAGCCAATCACCGGCCAAATTATACATTTTTAAACGCGGAACCTGAAAAAGTTCAATATAGAAAAAAAATCTGTTTTATCAATAAATTTTCAGAGAATCCATTATATGATATAAAATGTTTGTCAAACTGATATCTTCCCTATATATTGTCTTATTTTCGCAGCGCATATTTCCGTTTCAGTTTGGATTCATTTATGACTCGGGTTTTTATATGTTCACATCCAAATATAAAAGATCATTCATATGTTCTTACTGATTTCAAAAAAATTTAAAGTGTCAATTTGTTATTAACCTTGATAAAATATCTTAATATCATCAAACTTTTAAAAAGGCTTTGTTTGGTAATATGTTCTTATAATTAATACATATATTTTTTATTCAATGAAGTGTTTTTATCTTTGAACTTCCTTGTGGATGAGAAGACCCATGCTATGCATAGGTGTTAACAAAAGCGAATTTCTTTAAAGTATGCCTGTGATGATTGAATTTAATAGTATATATCTAAACTGTGTTAATCATCTAAATTAAATCCCAAAGGGATCTTAATCATTAGAAAATTTAACGACATAATTCATGTCATTTTTTCAAGCTGTATTTTGATAGGGGATTCAATATTATTCTAAGATGTTGTTGATGCTAGAAATCAAAATTCTAAATGAAACGAATCATCCATTCTACGAGCGTTGGAAAGTCTATTTACTTGCAGGCATCGGCCATAGATGATCATTTTCAAGAAAACGTCTAAGAATTAAATTAAGGTTTTTTTAAATTCTGTATATATTTTCACACAGTTATAACCTTGGTAAAATAATGGAGAGTCTTGCTAATAATGGTGTTTGGTTACCTATTTAACGTATTTTTTTGAATGCTAATAAGTTTTATATCATACGCGTTTTAAATCGTCGGAGTTAAATATGCTTTAGGACTTAAGTCGAAACAATACATTTTTTGATTCTAAAACTACACAGATAACTGAAATATTTCTATTAAACTATTCTGAAATTGTTTTTATGAATTTAAAATAGAATTGAGATAACGTTTTTTTCTACTATGGATTTTTGCAGAAAAGGCGTCAGTAAATAGTTAAATTCATTATTTATTATCCACCCTGGGCATACTCGACACTTTAAGTCTCTCCTCAAATTCAGTAGAATAATATAATTATTGTGTTGTATCTAGTTTTTTAATTAATTCAAATGTTTTTGTAAAACAAAATTTGATATTTTTATAACAAGGATTACTCGTTTTTCTAAATGTGTTTACTAATTAATAGGTTCCACTCTCACAACAACCTGCCACTGATACAAGTTCGCATCAGTCACAAAATTATGGACACACAGCCCTTTCAGAATCAGCAAACCAATATTCATCTGGAGATGAAAGCAATGCAGTGACACTGCTGACCGAACTAAATCGAGCTATCGGTGCTACAACAGTATTTAATTTGAGTTTTATCTGAAAAAAAAACGAATCTCTCATTTCTATGCTAAATAACATATTATCATCATTAGGTTTTAGTAACCAATAATCACTATCATTATTTACATCAATATGCAATGAATCTGTTAAAACATGAGGTCGGAAAAATAAAATATAATTTTTTAAACATCGTATCACCAAGAATTTTGTATATACTCATGCGAATATTATTTATATTTCTTTTTATTATGAATTTGCATTTGTGTTTATAACGATATTTTTACTGAATTTCTATATTCCGTTCTTTAAGTTAGTAAATTTAACTCTATCTTTATAATAACGGTGTTTTTATAATCTGATATTAATAAATAGAATCCGACCCAGCGTCTACCCGAAAGGCTTCCAGTGGTGACGATGAGCGATAATGGACAACGTGTATTCAAAAAGCCTTCATTGGTATATATTCTTGCATATTTGTTATTAAAAAGCTTCATATTAATATTCTAAAAATTAAGAAATTATACCTATTTTCATGATGTTAAATGCAAATATTTAAGATCATTTAAAAATTAATTTTAAAAGTTTAGAAACTTATGAAATCAGAGTTTTGTTACAACTTTTCGCGTATGTTCATCATTTTTTATACGAATTATATTATGTTCAGGTTTACTATTTTTTGACAGTCTACTAGACAATACTGCACAGATTCGAAAATTTATCAATCAAACCTAATCTGTGTTTGACGTTGTTTTGCTATGAGCATCGATTTTATTCAATCATGATTATATTCTCGTCGGGTATTTAAAAAATGTGATTAGAGTTTGATCTTACATCATTCGAATCAACGATACACCATTCTTATTTACCTGTTATATCAAGATATTAATTTATGACACCCAGACCAAAATCTACATTGCGAATGCGCGAATTTAAATAAATTATTAGAATATATATTCGATTAGTGTTATCCCAGATGCATCCTAAATTTGATTTCACTCTTCATATCATCGTGTTATTTTCGTGTTGCATTTCTTTTTGATATTCAAATGAATCTGAAATTGTCTTTCAAAATTGTCAAATATCAAAATTGATATTTATCATATTCTTTAAATCGTAATTGTTTTCAGAATACGCATAGAGTAAAATGTATTCGAATCTTTTCGGTAATTAATGCCATGATTTTAGATAGAAATTTTGTTAGTTTCAGAAACATTTTACCATATTCTAAGAATTTTAATGACCAAATAAATATAAAATGTTTACGTACTAGATTTAGAAATAATTGGCGATAAATTTCCGCTTCTAAAATATACCTATCGTTGCGGAATCTTTTACTTAAATTGAAAATCCTCACACTTTCATATTGAGATATTCAGTCATTTTTTAACAGTATATGTATCTTTAAGTGTAGGTAATATTTTATTTTCGAAAATGATAGCATGGCTCGTACTTTAACATTTATCTCCAGCGCAATTTTCAATTTAAAAACACTTTTAAAAGGTATAAAAAAACACACTTTCACGGAAAGTACAAACAGAAAATCAATTTGAGAAATAGAAATTCAAACTAACATCATTTAATTCAAATGATAGGCGATTGGTCAAAAATATTTTGTTAAAAGTGTCTGGGTTTTAGTTTCCCTAACATTAACAGGTAGCGAATGCCATCATTTGAAATGCTCTTATTAATCTTCACGGAGTCAAGCTTTTATCACAATGTGGTCAATTCATTCAGTTCCCACTTTCATTTATAAGGGTTTTCGCAAGATAAAATTGATATTAAAAGCATTGTATTCGGTAATTTTAATGTAAATATTTACATCAAATCTAAACAAGCTATATTTTGTGGTTTTACGTTTGAATAAAGTATCATTGAAATAAGGTGAGCCCTATTTCATTTTTCAAAATTTTACTTTGAAATACGATTTTTTAATTTCTTCCTCAATATTTCAAACTTTTTTATACAATCATTTTTTGTTTTTTTTGACAATATTTAAAAAATTAGAATTTCGGAGGATCGTACGCAGGGATTCAAAGTTTGGATTTGAAAACTCCTCATATTTCCAAGGAGTCGCTGACTGAAGTAATTCTCTACAATTTTCAATCGATTAATAATATAGTAATATGTATAATTTTCAACGTCTATTGCTCATTGATATAAGAATGTAGATTCAATAAATCGATGACAGACGACTTTCCAAAATATTTAAAATAAACAGATGACCATTTAAAAAACTGTTATCACCTGATTTCATTCAAGATAGCATTTTTCAAATTTACGATATAATAATACTTATTAAATGGCTAGGCGATTAATATTTTAACCTTAATCTTAATACATATTTGTTTGTTCGAAGTTTTATAGTTCTTGAAATTATTTATAACGATTATATTGACATTTTTACACTCATAATATCAAAACGTTTGACAAATTTAATTATATCATTTTGCAAAATTACACACATCGTCCTGATTTCATAGTTTAAATGATATTTCATTTGATATATATTATTATACAAACTGCTTTGGGATAAAGTAACAAATTACTCATTCACACTATTCATTATTATCATTTATCCTCAATTCTATTCGTTAATTTTTTTGTTGAGATTCTAAATTAATAAATAATCATCATGTTTGTATTTATAACAATAGAATTTTTAATATATTTGAATTACATTTAGATTTTATAAATATTGTCTCAAACAAGTTATTTAGGACAAATTTTCATTTAATTAACTATATTCTAGCGCGATGGAAATCCCCTAAAAGGAGCAATCACTTCTGAAATAACGCCATCCCCAAGTGATCCATTGGATTTTGAATCGGTATATCAAATCAAATCTTATTACAATTTTTTGAAACACAATTATTCGTTAAAAATTTAAACTAAATTTGTGAATTTACAGGGTTTCCATCCATTATTGCGCCAATTATCTATTTAATCTCTCATCAACAAATTTTCTTGTGGAGATATTTAATGAATATTTGAGACGAGAATAAGATTTTAGAATTTTAATTAATAATCTTGCTGGTAACTATCTGCGCCAACGTTTGTGCTGCTTTTGACGTTGTTAAAATATCCAAATCAATCATGAACTGTAACTAGTGTATATGTCTACTTTATTGCTGTCGTAAGCCCACCAGCTTATTTTCTTCCCATTCACCCCCACTGTATCATGAATACACTTTTTTTCGATAAAACATATGCCTCTTAAATGATGAATTTTTTCAGATTTGGATGGTGGAATCCCCCCTTGAAAAAAAGTTTTTGATTAGTTTTTTTCGTCGCAGATATAACACTAAAACTAGCAACAAAGATTGTTGGGAACCTCTAAATTTATACTGAAAATAATATTTATCGTTTCAATCAATAATTAAATATCACTAAATTGAATTTTATTTACACTCATTAAGTAGAGGATTTGCGCGATTTCAAATGGAATCTGCGCGGTAATGGATGGAAACCCTGTGTAAAGAATCATTATTGTCATCATATTTTCTACCTGAAAATCTGTATTTCGAGCAAGTTAAAACAATCAGAATTCTTTTATTATTTTATCCGATATTTATATATATTTTTAATATTGCATCGGATAATATTTTCTTTAAAGTATTTGAAAACTTACACTATATTTATATTTGGCTTGAGTAATACTACTATTCATTTTTGTTTTCCTACTGATGATTTACTTATCAGCTTAAAAATACGATAAATTATTATATGTATGTTCTTGATAAGGCATTCTCAAATTTTAGAGTAGATTGCAGTGAGATTTCTTTGCTTGTACTTCATATGATGTTGATTTATTTAAAAAATTAGAGTTCCACTTTTTATCGAAGCCTGAATTAAGATATCCTTTGATATTGCCCAAAGAAAAACTAAAAATGCTTTGTGGAAATATAAATACAATATATATACTAATGATTTTGGGTTCATAAGTGTTTTAAACAAATATTATCAAGACATTTCTAAAATTGTTTCACAAAATGCATCGTTATCAACAATTTTAAGTAATATATAATGATGAATATAATTCAATTTAAAAATAAATAAATAAAATCTCGGTATACCAATTAACATTCGCGATCATGGCATGACACTAAATCGATGATGAAATTGATTATACCATTGAATATTTTGATATTGATTAAAACGAATTTAGTTTTAGTTACCAAGACAAAAAACCATAATTTTAAATAATTTTCAACTGATTACATCTTAAGAAACATTTTTAATAATTTTCTTCGGTACCATCATTCTCAATTTTGTGAAACATTTTTACTCCCAAATGTTATAAATGCACCTTAAAAGAGTTCCTTTAAAAAAAAACACCAGATATTCCGAGATCTGATGTGTCGAAACAGATATTAAGTACAAGGAATCAGAATATTGTTTATATTTGATACTAAAATTAAATTTTAAATATTTAAAAATGTATAATTTGTTGAAAAATAAACTTTTTTAATTTTATATTCAAAATTATTACGATAGGTTTTTAAAACAACGGAAACAAAAAATGTTCTATCGCCACAAAGCGGTATTTTTAGTATTTAAGTAGATTCGTCGAGCAATGAATCCACATTAGGACAACAGGTACCAGAAATATCTGTCGGAAGAGAATTTAACCAACCAGTTACAGTAGATATTTTGTCAATATATTTGTATAAAAAGACAAAGCCTGAATATAATAATTTTTTATCTTACATCAGACATGTTACTTTTATTGCTTTAATTCCTGAAATTGTGAAAGTTTACAATCAACGAAGATGTCTTTGTGCTACATTGATTTTTAATTTTCTACATATAATAATATTAAAGCTTAGAATGATTTTACCTTGTATTTTAAACTATTTGCAATCTAAAATATTTATCTGTACACATTTGTAATAAATATGAAAAAATTTTACATCTTCAATTACAATATAATTTTAGACTCTATATATTAGAAGGGGAAACGAATTTTATTGTCATTCATTCGATAAATTTTTTTTCTATAATTGTATTCATGGCTGATTTAGTTATTACTTTATTGATGAAAAATTAATGTTATATTTAAAAAAATTTAGCTTCAAAAAGGGAGAATATGGTTGAGCGAGATCTTTGGATTTATATCTAATGATGCGAAATCCTCAACTTGCTGATCATTTAAGAATTTGTATGATTGATGTATTATAGTCTTGTTAGATTCGTATTGAATCTGATGTGATGCATGTTTATGGAATATTTTGTTTACGGCATCCAATTCTTTATTTTTAAACAAATATTCCAGATAATAACTAAATATATTTATTCACTGCAGCATTTTTTTTTGATAAATCTCAAAAATGTAATCGTTTTTGCATAAATATTGACTATTACACTTTGTTAAAATTTACGATGAAATTTACACGTAAACTACTTGAAATAGAAGAAATAAATTTTTTATGTATAAATATGTTCTTCAAAAACGGTCCCTTTTCTAAATATTTTTCATTTTAAATCGGTCATTAATCTATAAGAGGTATCAGTCGTTACAACAATCTCAATCAACTCGATGATCTCCTGATATAAACTATTTGATATAGGTCATTTATATGATTCTTTTGAATACATTCAAATTTTTCATCCTACCATGATTTCAAATAATATGAAGTCAATACACGTCTGTAGAATCAGAATTTTAAGTCAATAAGCTCCTTATCGACCGTTTTTGAAGACAAATTCATGACTAAGCATAAATTGCAAAAGAATATAACCTCTTTTAGCCGTTTAAATCTACATAGTAATTAATGCCTATTAAGAATCTTCTTTTTTTAAATACCTCGAGTTGTTTGATTTCGAGTACTATTTTAAAATATTTCACCCTTATAATATTGATGTCTTAATAAATAGATTCCAAATGTTAGGCGATCAATTTCTACAACAAGTCTGGGATCAGAGATTGGTATTTCTATAAATAATAAATGACAATTCGCCGCTCGATCAATCATCTACCAGTGTTGATACATTCCTAGATGATAATTCACAAGGACCAAGTGAATCGACGGAATCTCAGCCAGTAATTATGGTTATTTATTTTGATTTATTTCTAATGTATTTTTTTCATTTAATAAATATAACTTGTGTATTGTTACGTTGCATATGGTTTTCTTTCGTTTTTGATCAATAAAAGAATATTAAAAAGGCATTCCTTTTATTTGTCAGAAACGACGATATGCAAATCATTACATCGCTGCTTATTCGATTGATAAATAATAGATAGTTTTTGATTAATTTTTTAATCTATATATTTTATTTTTTCATTTAATACTTAACAAGTAACAGCCATAGATTGGCTAGGCGTGTATTCTTCCTCGAAGATTCGATATAGGATGCTTTTAACCTCCTTTATATTAAAAAAAGGCTTTATCTATTGAAGATCTTACACAATAAGGTTATGATGCTTAGATTCATCTTTTATAAATACTTTAAGAATTCATCAACAAACTGACGATTTGATAAAGAGGGCTCAAATACATAAAGCGTTTGTAGTGATTTGAGAGTTATTGATTTACTAAAATAATTAAACTTTCTAATTAAAAATATATTGATATTATTCACGATTATCACACTAGAATTTTGATGCAATATAATTTCACACAAACACGTTTTTTCTAAATATATAATTCTTTGTTCAAATTTTGTTAAAATGAAAAACTAAATGATAAATCATTCGAAATATTGTGTTGATTATACCCCACTCAAATATTTATTGTATATTACAGACAATTCATCATACATACCAATATAAAAATATAATAATTACAGCAAATACATAAAATTGTGAGAAAAGCAGAAGTAGGTGTGGTCTTTTAAAATGTTTATTGATTTGAAAGACATTATTATTTATGAAGAGAATATTTGATTTCAACATTTTATGAAATGAATTCGATGAACATAAAATTAACTTTAATTAAGTTCGGAAAATCTAATTTTGTCCTCACTAATAAATCATTCAAATATTCTCAAGAATTTAATAATTTTATCCAATATTCGATAATCAATATACGATCATGAAGTTTTCAAATATTTACTGTTTTTAGAGCAGTCCTCATTTAATTTAATCAAATTCAAAAAATATCTTAAACCAGCAAATGCAAGTGAAAATAATCACCTGAGAATGTGTGACGTTTGTTTCGTTGAGATTGCACATAAATTATTTTATTACAAATTTACAAATAAACAGTGTTTTTAAAATGAATTTTCCCTCTCATTGTTTAAAAAATACATTATTGCTCAACTAAATTTATTTTTTATTTATTAATCGACATATGGGAAATGGAAACAATTTGTATGACATCATCCAAAAGTTTAATATTCTCGCTTCACACATTTTGGACATTGGACATTTACTGTTAATGGTATATTGGAGGCTGATTTTGAAGATTCAAGTCTATTATTTTAATAATCTTCCATTGCCAACAGTAATGCTCACGCATAAACTGTTGGTTTTGTAATCTAACAAAAATAAACTAGTCGTATTTAAAGGAATGTTTCAGACATGTGAACGTTGATATAAAATGTTTGATGAATTGAGATTTACCATTTTCTATCGAATGATATATTCGATTATATTCTATCTCAGGGATATTTCATTTGGACACATTTCTTAATACTCAATTTAAATTTGATCTCCAAATTAACGCGATCATTTTATGATGAACATCATCGTTGTGGATATCATGTTTTCATATTTTACGTTATATTTTGGCTCATATTGTCATATAGAATCAACATATCTTTAAAAACTATCATCGTACGATTCTGAGAAAGATCATATTCGCTGAATTTCATCTTGTTTTTTATTTTATGATTTGAAAGGTCAAATTACTTAAAAATACGATATATCAAGTTAGAAAGAGGCGATGATACATGTGCTTGTCATAGAAAAGGGTTGTGATAATAAATTCAAATATATCATCATTTTTTATCCTTGAACTCACGTCTTTAACCCTTTTTATCTTACTAACGAACAAAAGATCTATTGAAAGATACTACATTTTCCGTTTTTCAATCTTTAAAATCATGGGCATTTAACCTTATCAAAATAGAGATCAAAAATTATCCACTGAATCTATTTTTTGAAGAATGTTAAAATTTCTACCTTAGAAAATTTACAAACATAAAAATATAAAGAATGACATGATTCCCTATGCATTTAACAATTATCAGTGTTTCTATTTCTAGAAAAATTTTATTTAAATAGAACAATGCTTTATAGATTTTTTATTATTGTAATCAAGTCAGTACAGGATGCATCATTCTCGAGCTTAGTGATAGATTTAACGATAATTTTCTTTATATAGAATTTCGCGATTTTTTGCTAAACAAATCATATGAAATATCTTTTTCTATTTATTTTCATATATTAAATGCACTTTTTTATTTTTCTGCAAGTTTCACATTGATTCGCATCCTGTTTTTACACAGCTGGAACACATTGTCTAAATAACCTCTCTCCCAATATGTTTTCATCAGTACACCTGGAAAAATGCTTAATTTTCTGTTGTATTTATTGTGGAATAAAACATCAACTTTGAATATGTCTATTATGTAGACAGTCGAGTTTATCCACTGTTTTCCTATGTTTCACATACAACCTGAGATATTGTATTGAAAGATTCGCATTTCAGTTTTTATTTTAAGCTATTACGAAATTTTTTAAACATTAATTCGCAATGATATTTAAATTATATGCATGTTTCTAATAAATAGATTCCCACCAACACTCAAAATTTAGACTCCACAGGATCATTATCCCAAAGAAGAAACGCAAATGACATCATATCACAACCTACGAACGGGCCTTTGTCTAGGTTCGTTACAGATTCAGTTACAGAAGTGGTTCCTGGTCAAAACATAGGGGTATTTCTATTCTCTTATTTGTGTTCAAATAATTCCTTTTTAATTTTGCTACCTTTAAACAATCTAAATTTTGTATTTTATATTAATTAGCTCTTTTGTTTAACTTATGGAATATTATATAATTGTCTTGAATCCACCTAGTAAACGATGAATTTTACGCTCCTTGAAAACATTCCCATATTTATTTTTAAATTTAGGTCGATTCCCACTATTTATTCAAATTTGATGATGAATTTCAACAGATGTTTCAAAAATTTCCCGTTTCGATGTTAGATTATTTAGAATCAAACAAATCGCATTTTTTATCAAATCCTTATTCTCAAATTGTACCATTTACAATATAAATATAAAATTTCCTTCGATTCATGCTGATTTTAAAGTAATCGGTTATCTCTAAAAATCATAATAGATATCTCTTTAAATCGATATCATATAATCCTAAATTTCTAGTTTGAAAATCATAGATCGTATTGGGACTGTTTTATGCTTTCAAAATTACTTTTTTATTTACATTCTGTTAGAATGTAAATTAAGTAAACAATCTTTCAAAATATTGAAATACGGAATCAGTGGTACTAAATTTGAAAAACACTCTTAATATGCCAAATAAATGAAATAAATATGAATTTATTGTGAATTACGAAAGGAATTTACAATATAATGACGTCGAAATGATTCATTGGTTAAAAAATAATGTATACATTTTAATTTATATATGTCATCGGCGAGATTATTTCCCTAATTTTACATCATTTAAACAAATATTTTCAAATAATCCTACATTGTTATATTTGAGAAATTTAGAAATCTTTTCGTAAGATCATTTCCATTGTACAGCCTGATATATTTTGATATAAACATCGGTTAGATGGTGGTCTCCAGTAACTCGAAAGTATATTTAACGGATTATGAAATTTTCAAGGTTTTTATAAATAAATTTAACAACGAAAATTTACCACTCCATTATTTCGTCAAAATGAAATATTTCAATGATAAATCCATTCGAATCACAAATCGACCAGTGAAATAGATTGAGTTTCTTAAATTGTTGATATGTGTTATTATTCAACAATTCTTCATTCGTGGGTCTGATCAGCAATTCAGTCCATAAATAAATCCTAGTTTTTGCGATATTTATATTTTATGGTAAATTCCTTAGTTATTTATTCTGATCTTAGTATAAAACAGATACAAAATTAAAGCTACAGATTAAAAAATTATTCTCATATACTGACTATTTCGAATAATCAATCAAAATAACTGCCCTCCATCTTGACATAAATTTGAAAACATTCAATACAAATCACAAATTGATTTAACCTCACCCTTCCCTAATTATTTCGTTATTTTGAATCATTTGTTAAATTATAATGTAAGGAACATCTTCAATTTTATTCAATTTATATTGACGTATATTCAACATTAGATTTCAGATGGAACGGCTAGCTTCGCTGATACGAGTGTTGATGAAGCGACCCATCAATCAAAGGCTATGTCGAAAAAGGTGATTAGAAACAAATTTTCGATAAATTTTATCAAAATATTTAGATCTTTGCATGTGCATTAAATTTTAAGTTGACAGATGTTAAAAAACAGACGTCTTTTGAATATATATTTAACTATTTTAATTATTGTAGTTGTTTGAGGTTAATCAATGTAAATTTTAGCAGATTCAAGAATGATTAAATCTATAAATCTTTTTTTATATTAAGGAAAATTCATTTCTAAACTTAAAAAAGTTTTCATGCTTCATTCTGTTATGATAAAAATTGTTCGTGTCGAAATTGATGACGAGATTATTCAGCACATCTTGGTTGTTGCAATGACAATAATAGCAATATAACTGAATCATTTTTAGATTTACAATAATAATTAAGTACATACATCCCTTGAGTTGTTCTATCCTTTAAAATATTTACTTTTAATTTCTTGTTTGTACGTCGATGATTTGAGGGAATTGCTCATCATCATTAACTTTACTAATTTGTGATCCAAGTTTAAAAATTAATCATAACAATTCATTTATTTTATTTCTTTGCATATACACCCATATATGCTATTTCCATCCTGACATACAATCCTAATTTACAGCATTACCGAAATATTCCATGATTGACATCATATTTCGGATTGTTTAAACATCAAAATAAAAACGTTTCACATTTTATAGTAAAAATGAATCATCAAATAGATTATCTCGCATATTTTAAGTTTTTCATTTAATCGACTATATTTTAGATGATTAACACATACATATTAAGGAATGACAAGACAAATCAGTTCTATCAAATTGACGAATCGACTTTATCAAAGGTATGAATCTGTTCATTTAAATGTAAACTTTCAATTATTTTTATTTATTATGATTATATTTTTCAATCATGTTTAGGATTTTTAGCTTGATAATAGGGCTATGCTTGGAAAATTTGTTAAGTATCGGACAACAAATTATTTTATTTATCTTCGATGAATTTTTCAAATTTGGATTTTCTTGACTGTTATTGAATCGAAGCTGATAAATTCAGTCACGTATTTTTACGAATCCGTTGATAATATATTCAAGTGCAGATTCATCATACCTTGTGTTTTGTCGTTCTCATAACAATAAATTAATTCATAACTTTTACCATTGTTTTGAATTTACAAAAATTATATGAATTTAGAATATATATCGTACTTAATAATAATTTTTGACATATATTATCTCTTTTTCATCATACGAATATGGTAAATTATGGATTCAATTTCACTATAGTGCTAAAATCGGAATGTAAAACAATAAAGTTGTGTTGATATGAAAAAGTTAATATTTATATAAACGTTTAATAACACATCGTATCATCAAATGTTTTCAATCAAATTCTTCAATATAAACAGAATTAAATAGATTCCATTATAGTTCTCCTTAAAATTGTTTCAAAATTATTTTTTACATTACAACGTAAACTAATTTAAAATATATACACGCTTTAAACGACATTTTTAATACTAATTTACCCCCGAGATCACAACGGATATCATAATTTAAGTATTCGAAAGTGATTTACGAAATTTTATTAATGAAACTGGAATTAAAAAAAAATTGACAAATATTTTATGTAATTTCTTTGTACTTTGTATATTAAACAAATGATATTGTTTCATTTTTCCTAATTTTCTTTACAATTAATTAATTCAAACCATCTTATCGAACCGTTTTGCTTGTGATTATTGTGTTCAGTCACATTTAAATCTTTTAGCCTTTTTTCAATAAATACTATTCATACGTTTTACTAAAACTGAATATCGCTGATAATGACGAAACTACCCAAATAACCCATTTTGAAAATAACAAAAATCACTTTATTTTGATCTAATCACAAGTAGAAAAATCTGATAAGTTGTAATAATTTGTAAAAAATTTAATTTTTTTTTCTGTATATATATTCTAACTAATTAGATCCTAAACTTGCCAGCTACACAAAAGAACCCTCAGAAACGACTTGGAGGTACTTATTAATATTTAAACAGATGCTATGAATAGTGCTCCAGCATTAGGGGAAGGTGGATCTCTTAATCAAGGCCCAAGCCAGCCAAAGAAAGCTAGGGTATATTTTTTAAACCATTCTTTATATTGCGTGTATATTTTAGATTTTGCTCTATGTATCATCCTTTAATACTCTGCTAATAATACAGCAAGAAATTAAGATTTATCAACTCATTTTAACTGTGATTGGATTCAGATTATGCAAAATTCATCATTTGACCATAATATTATTATTTTTTAACATTCTACTTTCTTAGCGTGGTATTTAAAATTTATAGAATCTTTAGATAATTTTTATCAAAATCTCTTGATACTCGTTTCATATAATATTTAAATGTTAATATTAATTTCAATCATAGATTTAATATTCACGCTCTCAATATCTTGTTTCATCATAATATACCTAACGTAATTGAATAATGAAATACATGGAGTTTGAACAAAATATTGTGTGTTATATCTGATTGTTTCCTCAATTTAGTTTCGAAAAATGGTAATTTTGGCGCTTAGTTAGCCCGAACAAACATGTCCAATCAATTCTAGATTAATTAAATGGACAAAAAGTTTTTATCGAAACTATTTAATACATGGACTAAAACTTACGAATATTTTGCAATATGTTTGGAAGACTGGAATCTTTTTATTTTCATCAAATTAAATATTTTGTAAATATTGATTAAACATTTTATGAGTTCAACAATAGTCATCATTCAAGTAGTATTGTTAGTTGTTATTCTTTTGATATTTGCGTAATTCAAATGAAAAAATTTCTCTCATATTCCCTACCATTGCATTAATATGGAATTATTTCTTGTAGAATATCATTGAAACTTGGTGATTTTATTGATTTCGAAAAATTTATTATTTCATTTAAACACAGCATCTTGAATATATTTTTCAATTATTCAAATCATTAATTTACAGGTCGATCCAACGCAAGAACCATCTGGAAGTGGAGTATATATGCCCATTATTCTTGATGATGTATGTTTTTATGTCATATTTTTTTGTCTGTTTACAGTAAAAATAACATAAAACGATATACCCATAAATCCATATCAATATGAATTTATTGCATGGTTTTAATCACGTTAAATCACATTTTGAAATAATCCTGAGAATGAACTTCGTTTCATCGATATTTCAAAATGAATTTCAATAAGTTCAACAAAGATATCCTTAATATGATCATTCAATTATAGTTATAATTAAAACACCATTATTCTTTATTTACAATAATTTCATATATATATATATATATCATGATCATTTCATTTTTTAACCAACAGCTGAATGCACATGATCAAGAAAGTCTTAGAAAAATCCGGGGTGCAAAGGTATATTCAAAACTAATTAATATTCGATAATTAATTTAAATATAATCAAACTGAGTCAAATATATATTGCTAAATGTCTACTTTGAAACAGCAACTTAATCTTCGAAATCCTGACCATAATAATGAAAGGTTATTTCGTTGACAGCTCATCTAATTGTTGATAATTTTACAAAAGTCACAATGATATATTTGTTTGAACAAAAATTATTTTTTTGGCAGAGTAATATATCTAACATACTTCTCAACATGTACCGATGAATTTTAATCAATAAACCATTGGCTTTATATTCTAAATACTTTAACAGCCTTGATCCAATTCTTAAATATCATTTTTTAAATTTTTGTGATATTTTAGCCAATCGTTATAACTTATCCTATTTCTTAATGAGATGATATCATTTAATTTTAAAAGGGTTCTTTTAAAGCATGAGATGTGAGCTCATAATTCTAGATTTTCATTGATAAGTATAAAGTTATGCGTCTCAAGTTTTAATATTAATCATCATTTTGTATTCCTGAAAATCTCTAATTTTATTAAATGGCAAGTAGGATAATGAACATCGTCCTCGATATTTATCAATGATAAGTTAGTTCATTTGAAAACATGTTAAATATAAATTCGTCAATTTGATATTTTGAAAATGTTTGAGAGAAAAACAACAAAATCTCTTAGACTAATCAAATTATATGAATAAATATGCAATTATGAAGGAAAATACACAAAATCGCTTATTTTAATAAAAGAAATACATTATTTTAAAGACATCAATTATATAAGAAAATCGCGTTGAACATCATTCAATTATACTTTAAACACGTGCTTGTATTTAAATTTATTCTTGTCATGATATTGAAATATGGATAATGATTATTAAAACATCTCAAAAAACCAATTTTATTCGATTAAGAATTTCAAAAATAAAATGATCACTTCTGGATGTAGTTATTGTAAAAAATCCGTCTTGTTATGATGATCTCATGGACTTTATATATCTTTTCTATAAAAGGTTAAGAATAATTTCTAAACATTTATTTACATTTTAAATTAAATTCATTCTTGATTCGGCGATTTTAGATACTGTCTCAAAATTAATAAAATTAAATATTGATGAAATAATTTGTTCACATTTGGTTTTAATATAATGATCTATTTATGTATATGCCTTACATTTACGGATATCGTCATGTAATTCAAAACTGCCCAGATTGTTTCCAAGGACATTTTGTTGTTCAAGACCACAAAAGTTTGCTCAATTTAACAAGTTTGTATATCACTGATTTTGTGTGGTTTCGGAAATCCGATTTCCAGTTTTAGGTTAATGACTGTGTGAAAAGGCGTCGAATGCAATAACACAACCTGTGAATGTTCGCTTTATCTTTATTTAGATCTAGATTGAATTATCAGCTATACTATAAACCAAACATTTTTTCAGATATGTTAAAAGGTTCTAATTTGTTTTCGCTTTGAAATTATTGTGTTTAAATATCTTTAAACCACTTAGGCTATCATTCAAACATTTCTCACAAAACTCAATCATAGAGAGATAAACATTTAATTCATTAAAAAAATCGAGCCAAAGCAAGCATATCTACTCGAATACAATTGAGTAGATTTTTGGCATTAGCGCTTGCTGTTGTCAAGTCTGAATATTGAGCTCGTTGAACACATGCTTGTAGCATTTTATGTAATTCTTCACAGATACTCGTCCAATAGTACCATCCTGATGTTAGTATTTTGAGGCTAAACAGTCTGATTCCTATTCTGAGAATTTTTATGCTATATTTAATNCTTAATTTTATCAAACAAGAAAGATTGATTTCGGTTAACTTATGAAATTACTTTTGACAAATTTATCCCAACATTTGAAAGGCGCAATTAGATATGTTAACAGGGTTTTTCACTCAAGCTGTTATTTTTTCGACTCAAACGAGCATTTTGTTTTTCAATATGTTACTTATTGATGATGCTAATTTTTCGTAATTTAATTTATAAACATTAATTGAGATGGATTGACATAATAACAATTTCAGTCGAAATAAAACCCACTTGACGGAAAAACCCCATATGTTATTATTTAAAAATTCTTACACTTTGGAAAATTTCAATATAAAACAGCCAAGTAAATTAATTTCATAAGAAAAAACACCGACGTATATCCTTATATTTGCCAATACATCATCAAACATCTAATAATACAAATTATTATAACATTTAAATCGTATATAGACATTTTTATCGGTTTGTAAATGAATCTGCATCGTAGAAATAATACAACTACAAGATCATGCTTTACAAATTGGAACGACACATTTTCAAACCACGTGCGCTCAATCCATAGATGATAAAATTTTTAACTATTAACTTTAGAATAACATTAAGATTAAATTATGCTGATGGTTGATTCTTGTAGTTTTTTGCAATAAACATTTCAAGTTTTATATTTTAAACGTAAATTTTTCTCTACAATTAATTTATAGAACTTATAAATATCGATTTTCTACCAATAAATATTATCCTAACAAATAGTATTTCTCTGAATCAACATCCACAATTCCAAGTGGTTCTCTTTCGCAAAAACGTACGGAAAATTCTTTCATGTTAGAATTAAGAGTCCCATCATCATCTCGCAACATTGTAGACGCGTTGCCAGTCTCTAAAATAAGAGAACAGGCTTCCACTCAGGTACTATTTGCATATTTATCTTAATAATTTTATTTAAATATTACAAAAATTGTTCTTCATCATTATGTTTTATTATTTAACTCCTTTCATCGTTGTTTCAATATCCACACCTGGTCTGTAAATATTCAAGCCATATTCAAGCCATAGCATCTTACTTAACCAGGATACCGTCTTTTGGTTATATTATATTTTATATCTTCAAATATTTTTAAATGAATGTCTGTAATTATTAAATATTTGTATAATTCAGCGAGTTTGGCACTAATTTTCTTAATGATATTATCATTTTTTTATCAATAAATCTCACATCTATATATAATTTACTATTTTTTCTTATGAATAGGCTTTTTGGCTTCCTTTATCGGCAATCGACGCAATCCACGCTGAAGAACCTGTGCCGGTATATCTTTTATATTTGCGAAAAATTACGAAATATTTTTTTCTAATGCGACGAACATCTATAGCTCTAGTTAAATATTTATGTTGGATAATATAACAATTTTTGATCAATTATATCACTTCAGAATTCTCTTCTGGGGAACCGTACTAATGAGTTGCGGGAACCAATTGAAAATTATCGAATTTAGTTATTAATCTCAACTAATTACCAAAACATAATATACATTCTTTATTACTCTTGTGTGTCATGATCTAGATTTTGAATTTCCAGTTCTTAAAAAAAGTAATTTTTATGTTTTGTCAAATCTGATCCATATTGTTATTTACATAAAAGATCATAAATAACGTTGAAATGTAATTTAACATTTGTTAATTTAAAGGCCAGCTTCAGGTATTCTGAATTTTACTTTTGGAAAATTAAGGCATTATTCTTTGTTTAACTGTTCTTTAAAAAGATACTGGTATGTCCTTCAATCTAAAGCCCCATAGAAATCTGTTCGTTAAATGTCAATTATGATATAAATGCTCAATACTCTATCTTATCAAAATATGTTACGGTTTTTACTAAGTATAAAACTGTGCATAGTTCATACAGAAACTCATTTTGACACTCAAAGCATCCTAAATTTTTTTGACCAAACGATAAACACCAAACCATCAACCATCTACTTAAAATAAAATTAATTCGAAATATTGCCGATTGAAAATGAAATACTATTGGCCAGAGTCCAGTTAAAGCGTTCATCTTGACAGTTTAGTTATTAAGTGATAGTGGAATCAGATAAGTAATCACTTCATTTTCATCGATTGTCGACCGTTTATGATGGTTTTCTATTTAACAAAAAACTCTCTGGGTATCGATATACAGTAGTAACATCTCTCAAATATTCAAAGAATAGGCGACAACATTAAAAAACCTGAAAAATAGACAGGGTTACAAAAAATGGTTGTAAAAATGAAGTCAAAATCATTGATTTATCACTCAATAAAACGACAATAAGTATTTCAATGGATTTTGCCTCCTCATTAAATTTCATAAAGCATTTGCAAATGAATATGTTCGGTTTTGTGTCTTTTGAGTTTAAAATGGACTATTAAAATTTGTAATTGGTCGAGAATCTCATCCATAGGCACTTATGTGTCCATTCCCATAGAAAACGATATTTGCCATCGACAAATTATCTGCCATTAGTTGATTCATGTGGATGTTTATTTTTTTGATTTGTTTGACAGTGCATGATGTGTTAACATTTTTTTGGTATTTGATGAATTGCCAGATTCTGTTATCTGCATTATATCAAAGAATCCTGCATTTAATACTTCATACACACTTTATTTAACATACCTTTCACTGTTTGGATGTAGTTATGAAACCACTGTTATATTTTAACTGCTTTTTACAGAAACATCGATTGGCAGATATATCTTCGTTTTACGATATTTAATCTCCAGCATTTAGATATTTTACATATCAAATTAAGATAACATACATCTAATATTCAAAAGAAGTTGAAATCGGTTGATGAAAAAATTTGTGAAAATATTTAGTTTAACTAAATATTAAGGATTCATATTGTAGTGATAAATATACTTTGAACATACTTGTTGACGTCTTCAATCTCTCGTTATGTTATCTCTTGCCCATATTAAAAAGAAATTAATGATAACAAATATATTTTTTGTTTCATATCATGTGACCATTCAATTATCTTAAACAATTTTTTTAAATATGGTTTTACTTTTAAAATATCATATTGATTACGAACATGCGCATAAGATTATGGAATACAAGGTAAAACTAGATTTTCGCCTGATCGCCCAATTATTGATTTTATATAATGTGGTTTCTTAGCTTGTTTGTGAAGTAATGAATGGTCTTTTGGCTGTAAACGGTCACATAGTAGAAATAGAATTAGTGGTCGCTGTTTCAAGGGCTTAAAGTAATAATAATATTTAATTTGGTTTGCTGAAAAAGTAAAATAAAATTGTTCACCAGAATACTGACTTTTTGATGAAAGTTTGACACAATTGGGTTAACTTATATAAATATAACCCTCATAACAAAATAATTCTTACTTCTTATAAATTACTTAAAATAATTGGCGTGAAATTTTAATAAAATTATCAATTGAATATTGGAATTAAAAAAATTTATTGTAATATTACAAAATATACCTATTCTCATACTATTGAATAAAAATATCAATGATAAATATCGTATTTTATTTGGTTAAATCCGACTGTTAGCTATTTTCAACGATATAGATATCTGTCAAATGTATCTTGAAATACATCTGAGGGTGTGCCACAAAAATATTTAGCTTAAATTGATTCATTAATTCAAGACCTTCATATTAATACTTATGATATTTTTATTTTTTTTATCCTTAATTAGTTTTAACATTCAGCTTCCCAACCAAATCCCCTAGACGAAGAAAAGATGATGAATTGACTTAAAATATATGCATTATTTTGCAACAGATTTTTTGTCTCAATTCATTTGAATATTTCGTGTCAAAGTTCTGGAAATTTGATACAAATAGATTGTAGCATAAAGCGTTTTAATACTTGGAATAATTGTAACCTGTTGTGTCTTTCTAGTTGAGGTAATAATCTCATTTAATCACATGATGAGAATACTAATAATGCTATATTCGATGATGGAATTGCAAATATAAGGATTTCATTCGTTATCGACAACCAAATATCGCCAATTCATAACTTATTCAATTGATCGATAGGGGTTGTCCAACTGCATACTTGTCAGATATGATAATGTATATATATTAATAGTCGTAACTGGAATACCTTCACCTTCATTAAAATATTTCAAAATTACAAAATCCTATGGTATTTTTTAAGTGTTTACATCGCCAGTGTCTCATATATAGTTCTTGTTAAGTTCAAGTTGATTCGTAATGATTTTACGATTTTAAAATAATATATTTTAAGTTTTGAGACAAGGCTTGATTTGCATGTTTTTCAAATGAGTGCACCTTTGAGTTTTATGTATTTTAAAATCATATTATTGGCTGATATTGTCAACTGAATGGAATCGTTAGTATCAACATTTGTTCTGACACAATCAGTATTATAATTAATTTATCCTTATTGTCACACAAGAAATAGCACGAGCCTTAAATTCTTGACAAAATTTGTCACGTCAAAACATGTTGATTGTATTTTATGGAAAAATAAAGCAAAGAATAAGATATAGATGCGTTCAAATAATATGAAAAAAGTATTTCTAATCAATTAGATGGAGCGATATTGCTTCAAGTTTATTATTTCATCCCTCGAGGTTCTGGTTGCCTCAGAAACGTTTCTTTATTTAATTGAATTTGTTATTTGTAGGACATATCATTTCAGTTTTAATAGGCAGATTATAACCCATATGTTTAGACAATCGTACATTTGTACATCAAAAATATCAGAAAAGATGTGTCACAACGCCAAACAATAATTGTAGACAGATGTTCGTCACGTGTTTTACAATTGTTAGCTGCGTTTCTTGTCAAATCATGTGAGATATATTTCGGTGTTATTTAGCAACAACAATCTTCTGCCAAAGCTATCTTTAAGGATTTAAAAAGTAGTTATAGATATTAATACGTAGCGATCAAAACATTTAACATATACTTATACAAAGAGCTGTTATTTTATATTTACATATATCATGGTAGTCGTATTTAAAGGTTCGCGTTCCTCTTTTTTTTCACACCACAGTTTTTCGAAACTGTCTTTAACAGTGAACATTGTATCAAGTTTATGTAATGGCATGAAATAATTCTTTTATAAGTGATGCTGTTTACTGTAAGAGTAAAAATATTAATACATGAATGAAAGAGGCCTGTAGTATCATCACGGCTAAAAATGGTTGTGCCACATAGTGACCTCTAGATGATCAAAAAATGTTTGTTTCATTTGATTTTATGAATAGAAACATCCTGTAAATTTCTATTTTATTAAATGGCGGAAAAATACAAGATATAAAGTATGCATAATATTTCTCACACCAGATATTACCACTTCAGTTAAAAAAAGTATGTCATAAAATACAAAATTTTTAACAATGAATTCGCATATAGCTCATTATTTTAATTTTTTTTTGCAACACTCTGATTAGTTACTCACTAATTTATCATCTTCATAATTATAAAGTATTTGTAAACTTAATAATTTCTGGGTGTTTATTCAAAATGCCAAAACTCAATCAGTGTTATGTAAATTTTAATATTCATAATCATATTAAACTGGTGATGATTTTAACTACCAACTTTTATTTTGGCTTTAAGACAGCGAATGGAATCGATTATGCTTTCTACAAGTGTCAAGTATGTTAAGTGATTTAGATTGCGCTCATTAGTTCGTTTCAATTTTATTTTAAATCCATAACCAAAAATGATATTCTTACTCTCAAATAAAGCCTTAGTTGATCCTGTATATTTACCGAGAAAAATAAGTTCTATTGGTATAATATGTGATTATTAAATTTTTATTTGTTCCTTTTTTCACAATTAGAATTAATTTACAATCGTTTCAATCTATTTATTATCCTATGTTTTTCGGTTTAATTTGGTCCATTTTCCGTTCAATATCGTCAAATGTATTTTGTGAAAAAAAATATACTTTTTTTAAAAACTATCACTTAAGAAATCCATTCATCATTAAGGTAGTGACAAATAAAAGTTATCCTATTCATGCCCCACCAATCAGTCACTGTGAAATTTCTGTTATTTCTTTATTCATTTAAGTGAAACTTATCTCAAAATTCATTCACTTCGATATTTTCACTATGATTTTCCACTCTCTGAACATATAGTCGATATAATATAGAAGAGGGGAATATTTGAGTAAAAAATCGATTATATGACCTCTCTTATCAATATATTTATATATCACATCACTGATTTCTAAGGCATAAATTAACCGCGATAAAAGCACATTTATCATCATGTTTTTTACTTAATAGAAATTAACCAAATAAGAATTATATTTATTGAAGATTTTTACTGTACTGCCCATCAATTATTTCGAGATACACAATTTTAGCTATTGCCATCATCCAACACACATCCGATAGTATTTGATTTTATATTTTATTATGACTGAAACTGGCGTGCTACCTTCAAACTTCGTCTTTTTGTGTTTGCATGGGGACATTGAATTCTGCCTCTTCAAGAAAAATTAATTTTAAGAAACAAGATTGCTCTTCTATTCATGTAAACCATTCAGTATATAACATTCTTATGGAAATCGAATTTTATCAGTTCTCTTTTCTAAATGAGCATGAATGCTCTTTGGGAACATATGAATTTTATCTGTACAATTGAAAATAAATGTTTGCACAACACCATAGACGATTTATAACATATTTTGAGATATGATTGTCAACGAAAATGTACCATCCTTATCTAAAAGATTTCTTATATATTGCTTTAATTCTGAAGTATTCTTGTAAGCGTTTACAACTCCTTTTATTTCTCAGCCATTCCATATTTCCGCGGTCTATTTAGCTTACCATGTATAGTTGATAGAGGTAAATTTACATAGATTATAAATAGATGTTTTTTGAGGTTCGAGTTCAGTGAGTGAGTATAATTCGTGATCTTGGAGCGTCGTCATCGTTATTGTATTTTTATGTTGTTTTTAAATGTGGCTGTGATGTAATTGATGATTAATATAAAGAAACAGTTTCATATACTTTACTTGGTTGATTTGGTGATCTTGTTTGAATTTCTATTGTACATTTATTATGTGATGAAAGTGAATGAAAATCCTTGTATGTATTAATGTCACATGATGAAGGCTGAGATCGAGAGATATAACATGATTCTTTGAAGATAATTATCACTTCAGTGCATGACAATATACATTGTGGCGCAGAGATCAATAGATTTTGTATTCGAAATCAATCATATTGACGACATTTTTTGTACATCCTACAATTCGTGCTTATTCGCAACGACGTGGTCAGAATTCGTACTGACATTAGCTGCGTGTTTTAATTTTATGTTAAGAATGAAATAGACAATTAGCTAACTCAAAAATGAGTGACGTAAATGCTTTTAGAATAACCATAGTTTGTGAGAAAAAGAAGAAATATCAAAAGAGAGGTGGTATTGAAAGTCATGGTAGTTGATGCTGATTGATTAACCAGGGAACCTGAGTTAGGAAATCTGTATTTAAGTCATTTTGTTTTGTATGATAAGAAGAATTAGTTCCCATTTTTATCAAAGAATGTTTTTGAAATAATTGAATTTAATTGCAGGGCAGTTTTGGTTATGTGATCATATATTTGATTCGTCGGAACAAATATTTAAATACTTGACAAATATTATTTGTTTTACTGAGTTATTCTGTCGATTCTTCAAAGAAAAATTGTAGAATAGAACGTCCTCATAAAATCAGTCATATTGAACTACCTGTTTTATGAAAAATGTATAGAATTGAATTCTCAAGGGTTACCTACTTCGACTAGTAGAATATTTTCAAAGATCAGTTTCGGCATTTGTTTGATAGTGGCAATACTTGGTCACCTTTAATGCATATGGATATTATTAAAGCCATACACTATTAATATGCCTGAAATGACGTAATCAGACGCTGTTCATTAACCATAACTGTCTCTTTTTTTCTGCTGTGAATTCATCCGAAAATTCAGAATCAGTAGTTATGACAAGACATTATGAATTATAAAACCAATTTGTAGAGTTAAGTTGTGCTCTTTACGGTTGATCGACAATATAACTGAAGTATAGCTGCTACTTCTTGTTGTGATTTCTTTAATTTAGTGTCCATAATGAACATTTCTACCAGTTTTCGATAAGGAGTCGGAAAACAGGATCGGTTGTCTATGGAGAGTTATTAAGATGGTTTTGATTTTCTGTAATAAATTTATAAGAAAATATTGAGTGAAATCTTTTGTCATCTACGATGCAGGAAATTAACTGTCTGTTACCTATTCGGATGAATCAAGGAATCTTTAATCTACAGATGGTACATTGGACCTTCTCGAAGAGATACTGTGCCGCAAAAAACTTTGTTTACCGATATCGAGCTTTTATCATGAATTATGAAATTATTTTAAATAAATCACGAAAGACCAATAATACCGAATATAAATCTATGAGTAAGTAAAACACAATTTTAGTGACCGAATTGATTAATTTTAAGGGTTATGGCTGTCATACCAACCAGTATTTAAATTATTTTTAGCGTAAAATGAATTGGTCTTAGAATTTAACCATAAATTATCTATATACATGATGTAGAAAAAATTTACTGATTGGTAAACATTGTATATCCGTTTATCAACTATATTTGATATTATCATAAAAAATCAGCTTCTATCTCAGTGTAAAACCAACATTAGACTTCCAGATTAAAGCTGAGGGATTCATGGGCCATTTATGTTTGAAGGACGCATTTCATTTTCCCTCCCATCAATCATCACTGCAACATATGAGGCAGTCATTCTAAAGTTATTATGAGCTAATGCTTGACACATGAAATTATTTATTTCACTATCTATTTATCTGTTAAATGAAACAATCCGGTTATCGCATTAACATTGTTTAATCCTTTCTTTGTCATTAGATGGTGTATGTATACATTAATATCTGAAACAAATTCATCTCATTCTATTTTATGATATACAGAGACTAAATACAGAATTTGACTGCCGATTTCCGCTTCACGTTTTTTTAAACATTTGCTGATCTCAAAACTAATTTACTTATCAATATTTCAGCATATTTTGTTGCGAAATTATCTTTGATCTGGAGTTCTCAAGAATGAAATTGAACAAAATGAATCCATAAAAATGTTTTAATAATGATGATCATAATATAGCGTGTATTTATCAAAGAAGAAGCGAACCGGGCTGTTCGAAATCTGCTGATGACATGCAATTGCATAAATCTCTCTGAAATTAATATATTGACAAATCATGACGTTTTATGAATATTTATAGTCAACTTTGTGGCCATATTATAACATTTGTCAAATGCCATTCCCTGTTTAGTAATATGTGGCATATATATCTTTGGCGTATAAATTTTAAACTTTTAGTTTTTGATAATTGACTCAAAATATATGATCACACTGATTAATATATCTTAAATCCTATGATTTAATATTTCTTTGAAAGAATCCCATGAAAAAATCAACAACATATAAAAATAGGAATATATTAACTATTCGGACGAGTTTTCATTGATTATGCATTTGACCTACTCAATGCGGATAAAGTTTTTGGTTCATAAATATGTTTTAGCTCAAAACAATACCGAAAAAATATTGAAAACATATTTTGAGATATATATGTCAAAGATACTATGTTATAGGCGCCGTTTAAGACAATATATTTCTTACCTTGGTAGCGATAGATTGCATTGCTAAATATATCCCCAAAACTTTTGCTAATGGAGAGCCCAACGATGGGCTGTAGAAATTCGAATCTTGTATGAAGGTAGCCTAGAAGACCAATAATGATTAGCTAGCTGCTGTATATGCCTATATTTTTAGAGGGTTTGGGGTTCAGATTCTACCGATTTAAGCCCATGGAGGTGCAAAATATTTTTCCAAAATGTTAAGGAAGCTACCTTGATTCGGTTACCTGCCAAATCAAACTATGAACATTACATAATTCCAAAAATTCCATTTGAAAGTTTTCATGAGTTTGGTATATAAAAACAAACATCTCGTCGATTAGAGTATCCCTTCTTTTCTACCGAATCAGAGAGAAGTGTCAAACCTTCACTATTTCACAAAAATTGATCGTGACTTAGCAAAGCAGGTCATGGGTAATGAGGAGAGGTTGATGATTGATAGAGCATTTGAATACAGTGAAAAACTGATTCTATTCGATGGTGTTATGGTCTGCCTGAAGTAGAGGCACAATAGGTGACTCCGAGTCATCAATTTCACTCCTACAGAACAAAATGGTGTAGCTTATTAACAAAGTGAGTCTCTTTCCACAACAAAAATAGACAAGAGCAGAATGATCAAGCAGCAAGAAGGGAATCGAGTTTCTACACCGGTGAAATGTTTTTACAGCAAAATCATCAGCCGTGTTAAGGACTGCTAAAGCTATCATAGATCTCTGAAAACCGAGCCTCAAAATATTATTTATGGCTTTGCTTATCGCCATCATAATCACACATCTTTTCAAGCTGTCTAAGTTTCTCTTAATCGGATTTCTCTCAGAGGGTTACTTGACACCGTCTCGCCACTTTTGGTTAATTTTAAACGATATTTACTTGCTCAATTTTCGTAATTGTAGATTTCAAATGGATTTCACGAAACTCAAACATATTTCATCTTCTGATATGACAATTCTCGGTTATATATTGATTAATGCGAGTTTTGGCAAGAATTCTCATTGTTTGAAATTTTACATTTTTCATAATTGGTTAAGGATTGCATACTGGGAACAGATTTTTTATCGTTATTTGACATGGAGCTGAGATTTGAGATCATACCGATAAAATATATGACCAAGAATCTCGAACCGGTTTCAATGACTATACACAATGCGATAACCGTTGATACTGAATCGACATCAGAGATTCCAGAGCTTGTTGACGATATAATAAAAATTTCATGGTTGCTGCCTTTATTGGACCTTAAACTCGCCAATTCACTAGTCTTTTCCGGATTATACCTGGAACAACCACGAAATTAAATCATTCTTTTGATATGACGTCAGATGAACCTTGCAAAGACCATTGGATAAAAGTAACTTTGCACTACCTCAGGAGGTTGCAAGAGATTTTTGATAATTTGATCACGAATAACATCATCAAAGAAAATTAAAGTCCATAATGTGCCCGTGCCGTTTTTTTACAAAATAAGGACTTTGATATTCGGGTTTGTCTCTATTATCGAAACCCAATAAAATAACCAAATATATTTCTTATCCGATTCCGCGCATATACAAGGTTCAAAACAGAATTGGCAGCTTCCTTTACTTTTTAAGATCGATCTCACATCAGCATATTTACAGATACCGATAGATTCACCAAACAAAAAAGACGTCATTTTCGCTAGGTTCCGAGCATAGCCCTTATGAAATTGTAGAGATGAGATTTTCCTTAACCGGACGACGTCGAACTTTCCAAAGGCTTATGAACGTTTTATTCAGAAGAATTCCATTCGTCTGTGTGTATCTGGACGATATCATCGCCTTTCAAATCCGAGCTTTTGAGCAAGTAAAACACCTTTTTAAAGTTATCGAGGCTTTGATCGATGCCGTTCTTACATTGAAAGAGGACAAATCCATTTACTTCCGTAAATAAATTTCATAGATGCGATATCTATTTAATAGCGAAGGTATGGAATTCGATCGTATCTTATTTAACAAGTCTTGAATTATCCTATTAAGGAGAATCCATAAGAAGTGAAAAATTTTCTGTGCTTTGACAATTACCTTTAGTAAATTCATTCCGAATTTTGCAGCTCTTTCTAAAACTACGTTTAAGATTCCTTAATAAAACACATTTTAGTAAAGATCAAGCCAATTGAAATCGTTTAAAGTGTTAAAAACGTGTCTTATAGAGGCGCAGTTTTTGGAACATCAATACGCTACCAAAGAGTGTGAAGTCGTAACCGACGCAGGAAACACCGCTATCTGCGCGATTCTGGAACCAGAATTTTGCTTTTCGTGTTACGCATCGAGAGTTCTCAAAGGTGGAGAGATTAATTATTATACATATGAACTAGAGTTGTTTCGGGATCGCATATGCATTGAAACAATTTCCACCATTCCTAGTAGGCAAAAAATTTAGTTTGTTTTGCCACAACGAACCATTAATATGGGCATTGAACAATATATCCGGGAACAGGAGAGTAGGAAACTGGGTAATGTCACTGCAGGAATTCGAATTCGACGTTAAATTTCGAAATTGATTTGAAAGCATTAAGGCAAATGTATTATCAAGAATCAGCCGCCTGACTGAGCTCAACAAAATTATTTATGAAATGAAAAAAGGAACGGCTAAAGAAAACAATAAAGAGGTTAAATTTGTTAATTATCTTATAAAACAAATCTGGCTATCAAACCATTAAATGACCATAAACTAAAGAATCGTGACAAAAAAATTTCGCTTCAGCTTGTGGCGATTGAATGAATTCTATAAAGGAGATATTCGTCTAGGATAGATCACGACGAAAAAATTTTTGTTACTGTACCTCAACAACGTCGAGGGGTTTTTCTTTCAAAATTGACATGGCCGCTGCGTGCAGGGAACCCATTTGATGAAATAAACATGGGATAGACTAAAGAGTAATTGCTATAGGAATGGTATATAAAAATACACAATGGAATATTAAATTCGATGCTTACCCAGTTCTGAAGCCTCAAACAAGATTTTGCATATTCCACTAACCCCGATGATGATTACTACTCCATGTAATGTTGTTTCGATCGAAATCTTTGAACTACCTCAATTGGGATCGTTGGGATATATATTAGCTGTTCAAGATTACTTCAGTAAATGACTTGTCACCGCAGCTTCGAAGGATCAAACGGCAGAAGCTGTAATTCAAAAATTGGTTAAAATATTCTCACACGTCAGGTTACAAAAAATTATACATTCATAACCAGCGTCATAAATTGAATCCTCTCTTTCCACCAAATATGTAGATCAATCTATATTGAGAAGTTAAGAACCACGTCATACCACCCACAACCCTATGGTTTGGTAGAGAGAGACAATCAATCGATTTTTAATATATTGAGGAAAATTTGTGCAGGCTATTAAAGGTATAAGATATTACCTCAGGTTACATACGGCTACAATTCAGATCAGCATACTTCAAAAAAAATTTAAGGCATTTGAAGCACTCTATAGCCGTCGTCCAAATATATGGATTTTGGCTAATAAAAATGATTGTTTTGATTTTTGGGCAGGATTGCACCATACCAATAAGTTGCGTGCTCGATTTCATGACAATTTCGGGCAAGTCGAAAACTGCCGCAAACATGAAAAAACATTACTATGACTCTATGATGCAGGCTGGAGAGGTAGAATACCGTCATGGTCAATGTGTCTATTAGAGGATAACGAGAGGCGATGAAATTAGAGTAAGATGTGAAAAAAGATGGAACTTTTAAGAGGACTGAGAAGCAGTGGTCTAAATTCGGAAAACTATTTCGAAAATAACATTGACTGTGAAAAAAAAGTATAAAAACGGACATTGATAGGAAGGAGGTCGATCACTCCACAATTACTAATTGGTGTTTTCCAAAGAGAATAGTGATTGAAAAAACCGACATGCTATACTAGTAGATGGCGACTACACGAAAAAATATATGGAGACCCAGCTATCATTCTTTTGAATACTCCAGGAAGGAATGTCCTAGATACTATATCAGGTTCGCAATCGTAGATATAATCTATTTGATATATACGGTAGACTCCACTCGACGTAACTATTCTGCGCATACGTCAGGCGGCTCAAAATGGCAATTTATTTATTTGAAATATATTAGTGTGTAATCACAAATTATAAAATATACCACTTGTAACATGCCTTAGTATAAGAACAGTTTCACGTGTACATCAAATTAAATATTTTTAATTGACCTTGTATCTGTAATGTCATATCTAACTTTATATATTTGATTCTTCTGATAATATTAATCATAGGTATGTACCTTATACCTCAAAGTTGTATGTTAATTTTAAATATTATAGATAAATGAATGTGCGAATCAACATCTTAGCAGCACAAATTTTATTTTACTCTAAAGCCTCGTATTCGGCAATTTGAGAAAGTATAATCTCGAAGGCATTTTCTGGTGTTTTCTTAAACCTTTCTCGCAACATTTTTTCATCTAATAATTACCTAAACATTTTATACCGATTTTTTGCTGCAGTTAATAACTCCTTGTCTGGCCAACCCTTTTGAAAGATTTTTAAACGGAGGCCACGTAATCCTCTACGTAATTTGTATGGGCACCATTTAACGGGTCGTAGTGTGTTATTTAAAAGCCTACTTTAAAAAAACAAACTGTGGTTCACAGATTAATGAGCATAGGGCGGATTGACTGGCAGTGTTTCTGTACCTAAATATCAACAATAGCAAACTCTTATGTGAGGCAAATCCATCTGTGTGAATAATGGATCCACCCAAAACGTCTAAAATAATTAATGATATGCGTGCCTCATAATTAGTTCTTTCAGAGTGTCTGCTTTTGTATTCGGAACGCAGATCACAATACCAATCTAAGTATTATTAAAGAACAACTTTTGAAGTAGCCTTCTACCTACCAAGGACCCAACGTTGAGCTCTCAGTAAATCATGGCCTAATGTTCCAAAGTTAAATTCCTACCTCTGTTATGCATGGCTCGCGAAATCACCGATTCATCAATTTGAATAATTATTCCTGGTCACCCAACGTTAGGTTTAGCGTGGATAGTTTCCATCAAAAAATCTAATATTTATCGTAAACTTAACGTTTCTAAATGATTTAGCCATCTTTGTCCATGTCGTTGGCGATATCGACAGAAATGACGATAGCCCGATTTGATTGTGGGTCCACATACTGAGGACCCAGAGAAATTTCTTAATCGGTACTTTACAGTCGTTAAGTAATGAGCCTAACAATAAGTGACTCATCTCACCAGATCTTATTGATTTCCTCGTATTACATCTGTTTGAAACGAAATTGATCTGATAATTAAGCTATAGTATATTCAATATTCTAAAAATTCATACAATATCGGAAATAGCATTTCTTTGAGATTCGACCATTTTTTGGTCACATTGTTCGCACAACATCTCTTCTAGCCGAATTCCATAATGCCGTAAAAATCTACTACAATTTACGGAGTAAGAAAAATTTCACTTAACATTTCGGAACACATCATTACGTCGCAGGTTTCGCGCAAGCGCGGAAATATTTCATTAAGTGTAGTCTACCCAATTTCTGTATCTAAAATTTATTTCAAGTATATAAGATGATAATAAATTAGAAATAGATTTTAAGAGATATATTTATATGTGATTGAAATTGTTTTGGATACGATTAAAGTCAATTAAAAGTACAAATACTGGTCCATGAGCTACTTCATGTGTCTATCTAGAATCTAAACCAATCGAATCACAGCATTTATCATTAAAACAATGATATCATCGGCTGAATGTATATCCCTTAGCAAATGTCACATCTTCATCTCATGCTGGCCATAAGATTTATGTTATATTTTCACATTATAACAGTAAATGTTTGACATTTTTGCTTATTGTGTGTATATGAGCCATCTCTGATGTTTGTTTGAATGTAAACTTTATTATTTTTGAATTTTCTTAAGACGTTCTCATTTCGTAAAAATTCATCCATCCTATAATAAAGTCATTGTGGTATCAAACATTTCCAATTTACATTTGGAGTCAGGTATTTGGAATAAATAAACATTTTGTGGACGATAATATATTTGATATCAATTGAATTATAGGTACAATTACTACACATTCTGGATTTGCAAAAATAAGCGTCAAAACAAGACTAGGTTTTTAAGTTGATTCAGTAATCTATTTTGTGTTCAAAAATCATGTGTGGGATATCTCTATAACCTTTATGATTAAAAATTTTTTATCGATATCACTAAACAATACATATATTTTCTTCAAATGGGAAATTATAAGATAAAATAATTATATTTTTAATCCATTTTCAAACTGTCCATATTGATTTTTAGAGGGGCCTGATACTGGCAGAGATGAAGTTTCTCAAATTCTAGTTCAAAAATATATGGAATCATTTCATCAATAAAGAGTGTGTTAATAAGATTATTTAATTTATCGTTGCTGTATAGCACCCTTTAGTACTTAACATATCATATATGCTCAGCCAAACTAGTTTGAATTTTTTTTAAGGAACTAAGCCCCTA
>JWZT01000451.1:4294-25232 GCA_000827895.1 Thelohanellus kitauei
TGCTTGTGGAAATCAATCTCTCTCTTTAACGGGTTAACTCAGTCTCTTCAGTCGGCCAACTTTTTTCCTATCAAGGAGGTAGAACCATCTGTGATAACACTCGTAATTTTCTGCCATTGTAATTCCATTTATATGCAAAGTATTTTACACACATTCGATAATACCTTCTCCGGTATAGTATCTTTCATTGACAGAAATTCTTCTGTGGTTTCTACGTTTTCTGAAATTCCTTTAAGAAAGATCAACCACTCTGCAGAGTCATCAATGTCAGTGCTTTCATTCGATCCCTGGAAAAAGATCTCCAATTGAGGTACACGCCTTTTCAGTGGTGAGTTAATAGCGTAATCAATTGTTTCAATGCAGTGAGCTACAGTTCTTCTCGACAAACTGACTTCAAACATTTTTCTGAGTTCTGGACTGACTTGATCTACGACATCTAACATGTAATTTGTGACAAATTCTTCATCACAGAACGATTTGCTGTGCTTAGCAATGTTGTATGAAACCACAAAGCTGGCACAAATAGCGTCTTTTTAAAGTATTTTGTCTTTTCTCAGAAAATCCTTATGGTTTACAAGCTTTCTGTCAAGGTCTGTTGCTCTTTTTTGTCGTTGTGCTGCTGATAAAGCATTACCATACTCAGCATGTTTTGTCACATAATGGCAGATAATGTTTTACCATACCAACACTGAAACACATTCACTGCACACAAACATATTGTTTTTCTTCTACTTTTGTAACAAAGTACTTGAACATCCAATCTTTATTAAATATGAGACGCTCCCTATCAACTAAGTTTCTAAAGCGAATTCATGAAAAGGTTGTAATTGTATATTCTAAATTTAAAAGAAAGCAGCAGATGACTGAAAGTCATTTTTGTTGAGCACGTATTCTTTAAACACTGAATTTAACCAATGAAATCACAAACTTTTAAAGAATTGTTTAAGGATATTTCGAAGGCTACACTGCCATATATGTTGGAAAACTCTTCACGGACCGGACAAAATATCGTCGCGGACTGTATGTTGTCCACCGTGGTCATAATCCGAAAGAGGAGGTATTTTCAAAAATGAACGACTATGCTAAAAGCAACAAATCCTAGAACGAAAAGCAACTGTTTAGACGCATGGAGGAGGGAGTGACAACTACAACAAAATTCGATTGTGATGGCTGTTGCCTCCATATGAAAACGTATGTAAGGCAATCCATCAACAATAAAAACTTAGTCATATTTTATTTTCGTTGTCGATGCTGGAAATAATTTTATCTTACATTTTAGTCACATTAAATTGAAATGAAAAAAAACATTTTGAAGGAAAAACCCTATAAATGATTCGAGATTAAACAAGAAGTATCTTCTAGATATTGATACCAAGGGGAGGCTAATTGTTGGCATAATCTATTATACCAAGATATGGTTGTAGCTGTTTATGTGAAGATTCATATTGAATCAGGAGAAGAAGCGAAAGGAGCAGATGTGGAAGTAGCAGAAAAAATTGTGATGGATTTGGTGGAATAATAAAAAAGCGTTGCAAATAACAGAACAGATATTCAGTGTTTATTAAACCGATATATTTGTGATAAATGTCCGAAAGTTTCTATATGGCCAAATAAATCAAGGTAAAGTATGGCTTCAATGCTTTTAATGAGAGGATCACGTTTATGTCGAGTGGATATGTTGATAGGTGCAAGTTAAACGCGTTTATGATTTACCATACAACCATTTCATCATCTCTCTAACTAGGACCTTCTACATTTCCAAACAACAAAATAAATAAATGATATATACATACCTATGCACTGTTTGTATGAATAAATTTGAAGTTTTCTCTTTAATTTTTATAGTTTATTAGCTATAATATATTCCCAGCTCAAATTCCTCGCTTGACGATCAATTCATTTAACGACAGAATGAATATACGGAACCAAACTTGGTCATAAAGCAGGGAGCACATGTAATTCGAGCTTCAATCCCAATATTGTTAGATACTTGAAGACTGTAATTTTTCCAAACGTTTGTTTCTGACAAGCTAACAACATAATCCCTTGAGCGGACAGACCACACAGTTATTCAATTATCAAATTAGATTCAACCAGAACACTTGATACATTCTCGGTTGTAGCTCTATTTGACAATCCACGACAAATCCTTTTGTACAATGCTTCCCTTCCACTTGTGATCAAATTCTGCTCGTGACAATAAAGTAATTTTCTCAAGTACATATTATATCGATGGCACATGATAATGAAGAATATAGCAAATATACACGTCGTTATACCAAAGAATAATGATGCCGCGGAGAGAATTAGATTTCAACAAGTTGTTTAAAGTGTCATTACATTATAAATGAAGCTTAATATCAAGATAAAAATTTGATTGCCAGATGAGGCTTTTTGATTCTCAATAGTTCAAATGGATAATTAAGTATTGTGGCAAAATCTATGAACGCCAAATTAGTTAGTGTCAACTTAATCATTTTATATTAGTGTGATAAAGATATTGACAATTGTTGATGATTACTATAAGAAAAGCCATTTTGTTTATTAGTTTTCTTCTACCTGTAAACGGCAACATCAAAGAGTTAGATGTTTAACGAAACATCTTTCTTCAATATCTACGGATCGTATCACTATTGCTAGGAACATGCTTATAATCGGACAGTTACTTCTAGTTTTGGCCTACATATTTTCTAGTATATGGTTATTCATTCAAGTTTTGATAGATGGTGTGTCGATGAAATGCAATTACTCGGTTGTTGTCAACTATGATATCACAATCCATTGCGGATTAATACAACCGGGTTGTCTTGTTCATCTGAAGCGATATGGCTTTATAATTCGACGTTCGTGGAATTCATTGGATTACGGTATAGCCTCGTCGACTCTTGCTGACCAGGGGCTATATGAATGTGAATATATTTGTGAAAGAGTTTTTTCTGTTTTCTTAGATTTGTGCGTTTACCGTAAATGATTTTAATCCTCAGCACTACCCTTCGGTAAACAACAAGTTTACGAAAATATATATATTCCAGAAAATAGTAAATATGTACAGATAACGTGCATAAATGAAACCAAGTTTCCATTCACTCTCAAATGGAGAATATTAGGTAAACTTACAAAAATCATGTCGACTCCGACAATCACTATCAGACTGACAAAGCATAACATCGAAGACCACTATAATTGTTCTGTCTACTTTTTTTCCAAACTAGTTGGATCAAAAATTATATCATTGATAATACAAAGTTTTTGTTTTAAATAATTCAGGAAAGCCTTCAAAACCGAAAATTATTTTAATGCACATGTCTTATTCAAAAATATATTTGCGATGGGAGCCACCTGAGGATATGGGATCGCTTGAGCCTAAAGCAGTTCACGCGACTATCTACACAAAACACAGGATTGAAACAACATCTCTTTCTCCATACGAATTGGAGGCGACTCTCAAATTAGGCTACACAGACAAAGTTCGACATTTAGCAGTATTTTACGAAAACAGCAAGTTTATCGGACTTTCGGATTTCATTAAAATTGACAATTATAAAAGTATAACGTGTCTAACTTAAGCGGGTAATAATTTTCAAATTCACTCTTTCAAATTATTGGGTTGGAATTCTCTCGTGATAAAATGGTTCAAACCCAATATTTTAAATTTCCAAAGGTAATATTATATTTCAACTAACCCACCAAATGTAATCTGTATGAGTCACTTATGGATGACATTATTAATTTAAATCATTAAATCTCAAGGAATTTTTTAGATATCTTCTCAAAACCATTTCAGAATTATTCAGGTAGTACTAAGCGATGCCAAAATTATTCAAAATTAACTATCATCGTTTTAGTTTATCACCCCGACTAGAGATAGGGTTTGGAATTCCTTGCTGGATGTTATAGGCCTGTCTTGTCAACGAGCTTATATTTAGGCCTTAACACACATATTTGGTTAGATTGCTTTAAAAATGTTAATGGCTCAAATGGAACCCTTCTCATTTTTTGGTGCTGAACATTTTTATCACTCTTATTCTTAGTGGAGTTTTAATTGATCCAATCTTCAAATGAAGTATAAAACTTTCATAAAAGATGAAAATTTTGATTGAACTCGCTCTAATTAACAAGCATTTTTCAATTAGAATCTTCAATTTTAATGTGTAGGTATTTGATAACACTGCAGCTGATAAAACTGTATTTTATATGATTTCAGAAAGATGGATGAATACTAGATATTAGATTGACCCATTGTCAGTCTGATATTTAAACTGATATGTAACAAAAAATTCTATTTATATTTGAGGTACAAAAATCTGCATTGATCTAAATGACCACCTCGCTATTATATAAGACATGATAGTGTGGTCGCCACAGAATAATTTTGTATGGAATTGATTTCTTAGCTATAGTTTTGAATTAAGTACTATTATAAACTTTATAATACATGACATATTTGGCTGTGTAACTTTTATTTTTGACAATTAAAGAACGTAGTAAATGCAGTATAGAAAATGGTTCTCTTTTTTAATAATTAAGTTTTTGCAACAAATCACACAGAGAGTAATTTAATTAAGAAATCTTGAACTATGGATATATGTCTGAATATTTTTCGTTTTTTCATTTAAAAATGTTGACATTGCGTCTTTTAAAAAAGATGTACCGTTGAGATCACAAATCTGGATAACACCAAGAAGAGAGCATATGCGCTTATTCCAGAAAAATTTAACACCCATTACATATCGAACCTGCCAAATGGTTCAACTTTTAGAATTATTGTCAAATACGTGTTGGATAAAGATAGTGTGGCTTCTAGCTTTCCAGTGATTATTCGGACCAATAAGATGAGTAATATTATGATTAAATTAAAGATCACGTTCCATTAGAATCACTAGAAACTAAAGAAATTGGTTCGAACTATATTATCATCAAATGGCAAACTCGTTCCTTTATGAAACACGTGAATTACTATTTCCGGATTCATATTTGCATTTATGTGCCCACAAACGTTGAAACGAAAAACTGCTTTTATTTTAGACAAAAAAAAGAGATGCCAATAAACACGTTTGATCGAGAGTTTAATATCACACATCTCAGGACTAATACAGTGTATATTATTAAAATTGACCAAAAAATGGATGCCGAAGATGTTTTCAAGTGGTCTAGAGAACTTTATGTTCGAACGTTGATGCCAAGTTTGAATCACTAAAATTAGAACCTCATCCTCCATCAATCAGGTCATTTTCTAACAATATGGTTGCTTTAAATTTACGCTGGAGATCCATACCGTGGTTAACAAATGATACTAAAAATGGCTATGTTTTAACTGTTGAATATTTAAACAAACCTTTAAAAATTTATCTGACAACAGATCAAGAATACTATTTATTAAGAATGAAAAATATTACAAGTTCAACAATTAAAGTACTTATTTTCAAATTATAGTTGGCCGTTATTTCTGATAACGTTATTAGCAATGAGATCAGCTTTGATTTATTAGGTAAGCAAGAGCGTATGACTCATTTATGTTTTAGTTTTACACAGAATGGGTCTTGCTATGCTATTATTTTACCTCATCACCCTACTTGGTTGTTGTCTACTGTTAAAAATGTAGTGTCTTTATAATAATAGATTACGAAAATTCAAAAGAGAAGAGTGGAAATCAGGAATAATTAAATCATCCACTTCAGATCTATCTAGGAAGACTTACAAATTAACAAGCGACGCGTTGAATATGAAAGAAACTCTAAACACCAAGAGAGAAAACTATCCACGTCAAGTATACAAGCAATTATTTCAGTCTGTCAAACATGATACTCCAGTATGATGGATATATTTTTAAGTATACATGATCAAATAGGATGTTAAACACAATTTGTACGAATTAAATAGATCTATTCGTTAAGTTTTTGGGTATTTTAAACACTTAAATTTATACTGCTGACCTAAGCCGATTTGTTGAATCATTGTCAACAATTGGTCCATGTGATATTGTCGGAATCGGAATCCTGAAAGTCATATCACTAATTTTACTGGTGTAAATCAGACAAACGTACTATCTGTATTGCTCCAATGAGATGTTAACTGTTTACGAATAACATTTATCATCCTATTTATGCCAGATGCATACTTTTAGCTTGCTCAAAACATTTAATTGATTTATTTTGTTTTCACAGATGTTTAAATCGATACTTCTAAGTGTATTTGAAGTGTTAAAAACCAAATTGTTATGAATTCAAGTTTCATTGAGTAAGCTTGGACAAACTCTTTGTGTTTGGCATAAAGTCATTTAATAAATACATTTCCCAACACTTATCAAATTTTTTTGATTAAAACAAAAAAATAAATATCGGTTTACGATTGCCCTTTTATTAGTTTAAAATATGTTTTCCAAATTTCGAATTAAATGAAATAAGCAACCAAACAATCACCGATGATCCAGGCAAATTCATCCTGAGGAATTATAAACAAACATTATAAGAAGTTTATAATGCTTAAATATAATCAAAAACATATTGAATATGTGTCGATATTTTGAATTTTTCGAGCGCTGTGAGCTTTAATACGTGAAAAATAACATCGGTCGTTTGTTCTTTTTTCAGTTATCTTGAATTGATAGGTACAAGCAATTTAACCAATTCACATATCTCGAAAAATTATACAGATGATGGAATTTAGTCGTTTTCACCCTGTCGGAGAAATCAAGGAAAACAAATAAACCATTTGGTTACATCATAAACGATAATCTCCAATGTGGACATAAGAAAAACTGTTTCTTTAAATTAAGGATTTTGAAATTTATATCCGATTTCCAAGTCGAATCGAGACCATGTGATGAAACCTCTAAAATGATGTTTTGTCGAACATTTGTCATAAAAATAATCAGCTACAACAAACCTTGAAAGTGTTCATATGAAAATTCAAATAAAACGTATCAACCTCTCTGCTCGAATAGAACATTTCAATTTATTGAAATGTGGACATAGAAAAAGTCTATGAGATCAGGGTATATGTCTGGACCAGTTTCAACGAAAAGTGCAAAAAGCTTAGAAATTATGATTAATGTTATCAGTAGTGTGTTTTAGTGGAGGAACCTGTGTAATAAAACCAATATTCATCGTTTACGATCTAAACGGACGAAATTTTTATCAAATTAGATCCGTAAACTTATTCTTTAGATTTTTGATCCACTAGTTAAACTTTCAAAAGCTTCGCGACATATTTATTTTTTCATATTACCAAATTGTTTCTCTTGGGTTTTATATTCTTCAAAACCAATATAATCTAGAAGTACTTTATAACAGTCAATTAAAATGATGAGAATCATAACAAAAGGGAAGTTTAATTTCATAAAGGAATGAAATGCGCAAAGTGGGACCAATTATCATAGATTGATGCAAATATTGTTTTATCTATGACAAACCATAGCAAATGGTAGAGAAAACCCTTCAGGCGTCAAGATGAATGACTTTCATAGCATCAACTTGGAGATATGTTTTTTAGCACAAATTCTAGAATGTATGCTAGATAGTTTTCCCCTCGAGATAAACAAGCGATAAAAAAAACACTACGATATCGCATGCTGATAGATTTTAGAATTGATATTTAACAATTCATAAAAATGTATTGCAGTTATCAAGGTAATATCAATGAAGATTATTTAGGGAGTAATAATTGTATTTTATATAACTTCAAACTCGTGGGGTCAGTACTAATAATTAAAAATCAGCGTAATATCTATTTATTGTTTGACTCGATGAGAAATGACACAATACGGTGACAAAATCAGGTTTTGTTCTATCACACTGATAAAACATCATCTTATAAGAAAAACAGACGGTTTAAAACAGTTCTAATAATGACTATGGAAATTTTTTAAATGTTACGATAAAAGACTAAAAAATATTTCTCGCAGAAAATAGAATAAATGATAATTTATATAATGTTTCAATTCTATTTCAAATCTAATCATCAATAATAAATATACCTCAAAATTCAGTTATCTGAGTTGGAAATCAGAGACTAACAACCTTACATGGCCTTCTATATAATATCATTTTTAACAAAATGAAATTTCAATGTGAATATAAACAAGATAAAAATATAAAATTACACTCGGCTTTATCAAGATCCATTTATAACAAAAATTTAAAAACATTCATTATTTTATATAATATTCATCAACGAACATAAGATTTAGAACAGGGCCGGTTAGAATAAAATACTTGAAATATAATTAAAACAAAAATAGTTTGGAATAAAATGATTTTTGATTATAGATCAAATGAGTTGTAATTACATTATATTTGAATTTTCTCTTCATTATATTAATCATACATTTAATTAGGTTGCAATTACATCTTTTAACAGTTAAAGTCAAATATCTAGAAAATTCATCAACTTTGATTACTCTATATATCAATCGATATTCAAACTCATATTTTTTACTTGAAACACAACAGATAGTCAATTTTTTTAATTAAATACAACGAATATTTCAGGATATGTGTGGGCTATTCATATAAATAGCTCATCGTATATTAAGAAACAGTTATTTGCTTATTACAGTTACCATTCCAGCTTTTATAACCTAGTAATAGATTTCCACCAACTAGGATATCTATTAATCAAAAATACCTTATGACTTAATTGATGAAAGCAGTGTAAAGGGGTTTCATCCAGTATCGCCCAAACAAATTAATTTATTTATCTCGCATTTATAAAATTGAGTTAATTATCGGTATTTAATTAGCAATATAAATAATAATATTTAAAAGGGCAAATTAATCATCTAACTCTTATTTGTTTATGCAGGCATCGATGTAGCTCTGAACATAGTTATAATATCCCATACAGACACAATTTGTCATTGAGATATATGTATAAATAATTAATCGCTACCATAAGTCAGCTAGTATTTTTTCATCCCCCCTCTATACCTGAAATCTTGATTGTTCCAAAAACCTGGTGTCTCGACACAATAAAATGTTGCATATTAAGCATGGTTATTTCCGTTCATTCAATAATTTTATATTAGAAGTGTTGTTTTTCTTTCTTTTATATGTATTTTAAAACTATGCGCGATAGTGGATGCAAATAGAAATCGATCACTCAATCAATAATTGTATACTTTTAAGCGATTGTCAAATTGCACAAAAATAATTATTCATCTTATCCGCAAAATCATTATATATTAATAAAATTGTAAACTATCAAGTTTGAAAAGACGTGATGTAACATTTAACTAGCTATTTCCTACTGAGAAGTAGAAGAGAGTATTTCACTTCTGATATCCTTTTGCTATAAACAGTTATTAGCCCTCGAGCTATCAATTAAAAACAATTATCTTGTTAAATATTTACTTCGTGTTGAAATAACACTGATTCATTTATCGTTATTTATTTATTAGACTTGACGCTTATCTCAGATAAATGGCAGGAAATATTAAAATTTTATCGTGATTGAATTTTTGTCAAATATTTTAGATATGAATTAATTATTTTTCCAACTAATCAACCACCGTTTTCATCAGCGTCGATTTTATTAAGTTCCAGCTACCAAGAATTCGACCCTGATTGTATTTTTTATTTTAATAAATTTTCAACAGTAAAGGATATATTGTCCTCAATTTAAGTGATTAAAAAGCCTAACATATCGTCAAAATCTTATTTTATGGTTTTGTAAAATATACGCAGCATCTTGCTTCAAGTTGGTTTATGATTCAATTGAGGTATAATGGAAATAAATGGTTTCATAATAAAGTTTATTAGAATGTTATCCTTAACAATTTGGTTTATGCTAATGAAGGCAGTTTACAAATTCAAGGTAAAGACAACCGATTGAAGACTCAATATTTTTGTGCGTGTATTTTAAATAGATGTCTTGTAGTGTACCTTAAATTATTACAATTATTTTAACCCATAAATTGCTGTAAGATTCCTATAATTATACCTATTAAAGTTCCTCAAATAGATCTTAAAACAACGCCAAAGTTCTCAAAGTTAGAATTCACTCACTTCTCCAAGGATAATAAATTTATAAAAACTGTCCATTGACGATACTATGTTTGCGAGGAAAATATCTAATATGGTAATAAGCCTATTTTTCATGATTTGATCGATTGAGATTTTTTTCAAATAATAAAAGCTCTTGTGTTGTTTAAGGTGTGTAGGTTATTCTCAGAATAATCCAAAATGAAGGATTTTAAAAATTGATAATTTAATTCCTAAACATTTTTATAAAAACACGACTGTAAAATTCCAGAGTTGTCTTTCCTTTGCGTTAAATAATGTCAAAATCAAATAAATATGAATCAGCTTTTTTAGAATATGTTGATCATACTTAAGGGTTTTGAAATTAAAACAGGAACAATTTCTATCTAGTCAATATATAAGAATATTTGGCCTCCAATAGTTGGTTCTAATTTAACTCTATTAATTTGGAATGATATTTCACAACTTTTATTACAAAATCAAACGATAAGTAGTTTATGAAGACCACATCATACCATACGAATGCAAAAAATATGGAGAAGTTAGTATTTGAGTTAATTCTAAAAATAAAATGCATTTTTATACGTCTTCGTTTACATATTCAAGTTTGGCTAGACGTTAAAATTCAGTAAACGCTATATAAATAATATGATCAAGTTTCAAACCTTCTAAAAATTGTGTAACCACAACATCTCAGTAATAATAAAAAGAATAGAACAATTGACAACCCTAAGGCAATGAATGTTCCAATCAACCACACGTCTAATAAAAGTATTTGATTTACCCTCGTTGTCTTTTGGACTAAAATTAGAAAATTACCTTACAATGTAAATACTTGATAGATGAAAAACAGATTAAATGTTCTTGAGGACTGGGTGTTGGGTAAAACTTCATCAAAGACAACACAAACCAACTCTTGAACAAGTGAAACCTGTAACGACAAAACCTGGTCTGCACAGACAAAAGGAAGTTGAAAAATATTGATAGCAGAACGCATTTGCGGGACACTTTTTAATGAATTGACCAGAACATAAGTTTGAAACTTGATTAGAACTAACTTACTTGCCAATCGAGTTTTTACAAAAAATGCGATGGGCTGCCCTTGATAAGAGAATGGATTTAGCGATGTTTGGTTTATCAGTTCGTTTGTTTTTGTAAATCCCAAAACATTTGACTGAAAGAAAACAAAATTAAGTGTGAAAGTGAAGTTACTGAAACATAAAGTGACTCACTTGTAATTCGTTACAGTAATGGATCTGATAACTGCTGGTATTTGTAACACAATCTCCGTTGTAAACTCATATTAATTCTATTGTACATAGCTGTTTAGACTTTCCAAAAAGGCTTTGTACTCCGTTGTGCCCTTTTTTAGACCAGTATCATTAAAATAATTTGATGTAAGTGTCAACGTGAAATCATAAACTTCATAAAAAAGGAGTAGATTAGGATTTAAACTATTCAAAAGGCTTCTTACTCTTTGATCATTCTTGACTTTGGCACTATCCATTCATTATGTTTTTGCTTATAAATCTTTTTTTTTGATTTTTGGTCTATAGAAATCAAAATTTTACGTAAAGTATCGATTCGAGTCGTTTTCAGAGATGGTAACTTCAAAAGTGATATAAAATCATCTTGGTTTTCTTTTGAGTTGATCATAAGCTTTGAACTGAACATCAAAACTGATCCAACCCCCCCCCCCCCCCCCACACACAGTCCTAACCAACACATATGAGATAATTTTGATGGTTTTATTAATTTCCAGAGGGTTTGATATGAATACCGCGCCTTGCTTTCGAATTTTGGTCGATTTATTGGATACAGTTTGAAATGTGGACAGGCAAAGTTCCTTCACCGGGACATCAAATATTTTCGATACCCAAGCTGGGTGCATTTTTTGAATCGTGACGACATATTCGAGTGAATAAGCTTTTATCTTTGTGTCACAGTATCTAAACTTAAGTAAATTTTTTACTTATATGAATTTGTGTCAACGAAAGAATTCTGAAATCAAACATTTTAAAATTTCTACACACGCAAAACAATTACTCGCGTGTTAAAAGTTGATTAACTTTATTTAAAATACTCAGAAATATCTGTAAACAAAGATCCCTAACTAAATGCAACAGACTGTATTCATGTTGAAGAATTCGATTATACACTCGTTAGACACGAAATTAAAAGGTTTTAGAAAAGGCACACACAGTCGAATCCGGTTAAGTACACAGCCTCCAGACGAGACTAAAACGTGCAATTAACCGGATTGACGAAGTCATGAGGTTGTCAAATGCAACACTGCCATAGACATTTCTAAAAACCATACGCGCTGAATTTCAACAAGAAAAACATGTAATGTACAATCTGCAATGATGCCGAGAATGCCAGCTGATAAAACTAGTTTTCTAACCTAGCGCGGCACCATCATGCCTGAAAATAATTATTAAATCATTGTAAGACTTCTCTAAATTTAAAATTAAAGCCAGTTTCGTTGGAATTTCATGTTTGTGCCACATTTGTTCTTAGGATTACTGATAAAAAATAGTTCAACTAATTTTAGTTTATTAAATATTTTAGAAAAATATTTAGTCAATTAATAACATCATATACAGTTAAGTTCACGACCTTCAACACGGTCAAAAACTTGCAATTAAACAAACCATGCAGATATCAGAACTGAATATGCATCAGACATATGCATACCGGATCAAATAACTGCATACACCTAACCGATGTCATTTTCCTATATTTTGGCTATGCAATAAAGGTGACCGAAACTGATTGTGTAGTTAAGCTGGTCGTGCACCAAACCGGATTTGACTGTAATGACAACTTTATTTTTTAGATTTGCGAAAGATTTTAAAAAATAGATCAAGAATTCAAATTATACTATTATTTGAGAAACCATTAACCACGACATTTGACTCTATTAACCGACAAATATACTCACTAAATTGAAGCCATACAATGCTATCACTCTTGTTTTGAGAAAAACAAACACTGAAACTTCACATATATGATGAAAATTGTGATATCAAAATTAAAGAAATAGGCTGTCTGGTTAAACTACACCATTTCCCGTTCAAATGTCTCGGCGAGTCATTCAAGATTATCATTTTTTCGCAAATGACAAAATTAATGTCAATCTAAATGTAGCGGCGTTTCAGTCAGATGTCCCAACGTTTTTTAACAAATAAAATTAAGGAAAAATCTTAAAGAGATTCTCTCTGTAGCGCTCTTGAGGCAAAACGTGTAGACTCCGTGATCTAGCCTGCCCAATCAGTTACCAAGATATGAGTCGAGGCTGTAGAGATGAATGATAAGAGAGTATTTCCATCGAAGATACTCATGCCTGACTTTGTGACATTCTTCCACTTCGAGAACAACAGCTCTATCGAGTTTAATTGTGGCGAGTACGGAGGAATAAAAAAGATTTAATGCCCTTAGACTCCAACCTGACGAACTTCTGTCGAATGATGTAATATGACATTATCCACGATCAATATTATCAAAATGTTTGACAATTTTTTTCATAAACTCAAACAGAAATTAAAATAATTCAACTTTTTTGTTTGAGGCATAAAATATTCTTCATTTCTCCATACTCGCCACATTTAAACCCGATCGAGCCACTATTCTCGAAGTGGAAGAGTGTCATAAAGTTGGAGATGAGTATCTTCGATGGGATTACTTCCTTTCAACCATTTATACAACCTCCATTAGGATATCGGAAACAGGTTGCTCTGGCTGGATTAGGCAAGCATCGTGTTTTGCCTCGAGGGCCCTACAGAGAAATATTTTATTTTTTTCTCAATTTTATTTGTTTAAAAAATTTGGGACATATGATTGAAACACCAATACATTTTGGTCGACACTAATTGAGTCATGCCCTAAAAACGACGATCTTCAATGACATACCTGGACATCTTGAGCGGGAAATGGTGTATTTAAATTTTTCTTTAAACATTAAACACTTATTGATTATTTTAGTTTGAGGTTTAAGCTGCTATTGCTACGTTTTTCCAGTATCCATGATCACTAAATTTTTAGTCCTTAACCGTCTTCAAATCCTTGAATACTATTTACGGATTTCATGTCGTATAAAGAGAATACATATATTTTAAGCAAAATAAATATCATTCACCACTGGTATGAAAGTGAATTTATCAAGAATGAACATATAAAAGTATGATCATAAACCCTTCTACGTGAGTAAATAGTTTTTATTATACCCAATAAAAAATATTAATAATTATACCTGATTATCCAAAAAGTATTACGCCTTTACAAAATATGATCAAATGGTACCAATATTTATCTTTCGCAAAAATTTAGAGTTTTCTAACTCAAAATAGATCATAATTCTATTTGATTTGGAAATCCTATTTTGTCTTTTTATTTACTGCTCGAGAATGTCATACACAACATTTCAGCCCTAGAGAGTTAACACTTGGGGAATGTTTACATATTGTGATTCCGTTACTTCACTCACATGTGATCGAATGAAGGCAATCGAGCAGGAGCTGAACCTAGAATGGGATTGATTCCTTTGGGCAGCGCTGAGGTTAGCGGTCGGCTAAAGAAAAATGGACACTCGCACCATATATTTGAAATCCTGTAGAACAAATACAAAAACGGTGTTTATCGTTTACTACTTATAGATAGAGACAGGTTATACTAAAATATGGTTATCTTAAATATTTAACTATCTTGAAAATAAAGAGATAACTAGCAAACAAATTCTTGAGAGATTGAGATGTGAATATTTCAGTTTAATTTTCAATGTATTCTAACCTGGAAAAAACATGACTAAAATTAAATAAAAAAAAGGGATATTATATCATTTTCCGTTATGAATTTCAGATTTTTCATTTGGAAATTCTAATTTTCTGACACCTATTTTTATAAAACCTAAATCAACTTCATTAAGCCACTATTTTTTAGGGTCTTGCGAATATGCAGTTATATTCATGTGTCGAATATTCGCAGTCGTTTACTGAGATTGTATTGGGCCAAATAGCAAGACTCTTTCTGAATTTTATCATTTACTTTTAATTAATAAAAAACAAAGGCGGTGTTTTTGAATATCAAAATCTGAAATTCAGAAAGGGAAATTGTGTATTACCTGAATACAGTGAAACTATCAATTTTAATGAAAATAACGCGATTATTGTGTCCAAAAAACATTTTTAATTTTATTATAAGAATAGTTTCGTAGTTTTACAACGTAACTTGAAGGAGAAAAAAGAAAATACAAACATGCTTATGTTTTTAGGTGAAAAATGTGGCTAAATTTTGAAAATTTAAGGCGCTACAGACGAATCCTGTTAAATGCACGTAGGATAAGATAAACGCCCGGTCTTCTTAATGGCACAAAATGTTTCGGTCCCGTTTTTTAGACACCCAAAAGCTAGGAAAATGACATTGGTTAAGTGCATCAGAGATAACTGCACTCACTCTTTCGGATCGGCTTGCATATATTTAATGTATATTGAGTTAGGATATCTGTAGGCTCCGTTTAAGCGCAAATTATAGACTGGGCTGGAGGCCTTGAGCTTGACCAGATTTGATTGTATATGATGTTGTTATTAAATACAAATTTTGCTAAAATCATTAATTAGCTAAAATTAGCTGTACTTGTTTTTTATCACCAAGTATATAAAATAAAAGTGACAAACATGAAATTCCATTGACACTGACGATTATATAAAATTTTGTGAAGTTTTACAAACATTTGATAATTATTTAAAGGCGCGTTGGTGCCATGTTTGGGTTAAAACGCTAGTTCTGACACCTCTCATTCATCGCAGCATGTAAAGAAACATGTTTTTCTGGTTTAGATTCAACATATAGTTATTATATCGAGAGCTTTGTAGCGATGGTTATGGCTGAAATGTAGTTTATAATTCCAAAATTGGGTCAATCCGGTTAAGTGTATATTTTTGTCTGGTTCTGAGGCTATGCACTTCACCGAATTTGACTGTATATCAACTAAATCCAGGTAAAATTTTCAGTAAAGCAGGATTAAATAATTTGTTAAACATTAAAGACCCGTTTAGCTTAAATATCAAATTTTTTAAAAAACATAAGAAACGATTATTTTCTAAATTATGGGTTTTTATTATCCACTATGTTGCTTAGGCAACGTTTTTAACGATTCTACACCTGATTTTTCACATATTTTGACATAAAATCTGCTAGCACGTTTGCGGTAATAAATACAAAATTATTCCGAAAATTAAAATAAGCCAATCCGCTAAACATCATACCAAATATATGACATAAAAAATAAATGTAAACATTTAAATGTTTGATAATATCAACAATTCACAACGTTAAATCGTGTTTATGACATCTATGAAATTAAAACGCCGTAATGTACGAATTTTTTAAATGGGAAGTGTTAGACATTGCACATCAATGTCATAAGGGCAATATGCAGACCATAAAAATGATTATTTCTCAAATACTGATGAAGTAACATTTTACATAATTAATTACATTACAAATAACAAACAGTTATTAAAACTCATTTGAGTGATAATTCATTGTTAAAGTACGTTCTATTCATCAAGAATCTGATTACCTGGAGTTTTATTTACTAAAAGGAGCTGTAACAAGATCGCCCCCATCAAAACCATACTCACGAGCATGCGCTTTGTGTTAAAAATGGTGCCTTGTTTTCACGATATTTTAGATATTTTACAGAATGAAGAAAATTCAAAATTGTATTTCCTTGAAAAAAACATCATAACTTAATTAAATACGTGTTCTGGTTGACATGGAACTCGTATAAAAAAATTTGGGGATACTCTTCCAAATACAGCCAAAAAGAGTATTCAATGTTTAAGAATGCTATCTTTTTAGTTACTAAACTAAAAATAAACGAGGTGTTTGCTTTATGCTATTTTTGGTTCACTGAACTAAAAAAACAAACTATTATTTTTTTATAACAGGTCATTCCTCCTCGACTATCACTTCCATCATTGGGTATTTGTGAATAACGGTTGGTGACAGCTTAGATTTTTAGGACTGTGCCATCGGAAGATAAGGCATAATGGTTTAAATCGAAGAATCAAAACTCGGGAAAATAAATTCCATCGACGACATTGTTTCTGCAGCCTGGATACTCGGTGGAGTAGAGAGGAAAAGAGAGAAAAAATATTTATTGCAGAGGTTCCTCTCCGAAGTGCAAAATCGCTAATTAACATCATTAGAAGGTATGCTTTACCAGTGTCCACAAAAATGACCGAATGCTTCAGAAGTTACAATCAGCTGAGCTCCTACTATGAGCATCTTACTGCTAATCATTCACCAACATTTATTAACTGGGCAAATGGAGTGTGTACGGATACCATTGAACGGACCCGGTGCGCTCTCAAAATGATGTTAGCACCCTGAAATAGAAAAAAATCCTATAACAAAGGTGGCCAAACCGATGAAAATACAACTCATCAATTTTAAGGAGAATTTCTATGGAGAAAAAAATTCTGAAAATCTGTGAGAATGGGTTATAAATTCTATCAAAGATGTATAATTTAGCGAATAATCATTTTTCCAGTTTAATTCTAACAAATATATGCTAAAAAACAACATTAAAAATGTAAATTTTTACCACATGCTTCTTATGTGGTTCAAGTATTTTGGATTATGGCTTGTACTTATAATTATTTTTACATAATCAGAGCACTTTAATATAGGAAAAATAAAGAAATAGAGGTAAAAAACGAAAAACGTACTGCGCATTCTCGAAAGTTATGGTTTGTGGGGGTGGCGATCTTGTTATTCAGCCCAGAGTTATTTTAGATGTTTAAATTTGCCAAGTTTTGCTATTAATTATTTGAAAAAAAATCAGCACGAGATTAAGAAAATATTCTAATCTCGAAAATGATAATCAGCGCAATGTAGGAGATTTTATGGCAAAAGTAAACTTATCGTTCATATCTTCAAAAAAAAATTGTACGTTTTCTTCACAGGGGAAAAATTTACACAATTTAAACATTTTAAATCAAGAAAAATTTTTATAAAAATACTCCGATTGATTACCTAACACTTTTAGAAAATGGTGGCCAGTCATCAAGAGTGAATGCGTTGTTAGTGAGTCAATCATCAACGAGGGGTATTCTAGTTGTGTTTTTATATGCAATATTAAATTAATCATTTATTACTCGGCCGAATACATTTATAAATATTTTACACATTAAATTTAAAGTTTTTCATGAACTTTTTTACTTTCTCTGATTTATAGGTGGGGTATATTATTGTTCACTCTGCGAATCAAAGACACTACCAATTAAAATTATATTATGATAATAAATTAACATTATATTGTAATTGGGTCCGACCTTATTGTTTCGCTCAAAATTATCGTATTTCGGCCGCAATTAATGAAAAGGGTGTTACGCTAAAACTACATTATAACACTATTGTCGGTCCAAGGTTATCACTTAATGTGAGAAAAATATGTGTAATTAAAGTAACAGCAACTAATAATTGAGCCGTTGGAGAAGGCAAAATTGTGAAAATTGACAAAATTTAATTTTATCGTTCAAAATACAACGTTGGTAGAACACTCGACACTAGTTCGTTCCTTGAGGAATATTAAGGGGATCCTTCAAAGATTTGCCTCTTTCAAGTTCCAAAAATAAAAGCTTATGCACTATCGCCTATTACTGGGTTTTGCATCCAACGAGTGAACATAAGTCTCTGGGTGAAAATTTTCAGACTATTTTTTATATCGTGATTTTTAATGATTTTATACGCATAAATAATACTCGGTGATACTAGTAAATGGTTATTTTTATTGTTTCTCATCATCATTCTTTGTTTTTGTTGAGTTGTTACGTGACAAGAAAGATTCGTGCAAAAAATTAAGTTAGGCACGCGCAGAAGGTGTCCCATAATGGATACAAAACTCTGTATAAAAGGTGAAATCTAGCCTGAAACAACAAGTGTGAGCGGTAGTTAAAGGGCACACAGTAGAATTGTAGGTAGGGATGCCGATTATATTCATTTATCTGAAAACCATAGGTTAAATTTTGTGGACTCTAAAAACTGAAATATACACACCCAGAACGTCGAAAATATGTGGCGTTGGGGCAAACAATAATCTTCATTGACTAACACGATTCGCTCGAAAATGTGTCTGAGAATGTCAGAATTTATATCTAGAAGAATCTACGGCAAAAAATATTATTGTATAAACCCTCATTTAGGAATCCAAATTTTTTGAATAGATGTAGAGCAGTGTTTTTCAACTGGGTTCCTCCAAAAAATCTGAAATCGCCTGGGCTCGAATTCTTAATCATAGTTTTATTTGATGATTTATCATTCGTTTGTTATAACATTGTTGTGTGCGTTATTTGGTTGATGTAAATAAGTTAAATGATTAATTTGAACGGAAAATCGGTTTATTCTTTGATTTTTATAAAATATTACCCGGATTTCAAATATGGATCGATTTTTGAAATGGCGAAAATTGGGTGGTTCGGTAGAAAAGTCGAAATTTCAAATTCAACAAGAATCGATAGAAGCTTCAGACATTATTAACAATATCTCATTCATTGTAGCTTAGACAAAAGTGTCCAAAAATGAATGCCAACAACTTGGAACTCAAAGTTCGTCACTGTTATAACAATTATTTTGCTCTGGTATTCACTTGGACTGTATATTCAAACTGCCCTTCATCGCTGTGTAGTTTTTTTAGGGTAAAGCTTTCTAATGGCGCCATGGCTCCCATTAAACATAAACGGCACTTAACGAGTAGACTTCCAACAATATCATACCGAAATCTACTGAATTTTTAGAGGTAATTAGCCTTGAATAAGAGACAAACGGTTATTTTTGTTTAATAAATTCAAGATAAGTGGCAAAGCTAAGAAGCTAGTTATGCTGTGTCAGAGATTATTGCAAAGAATATCAAATTACATACAAAAGATGAAATGGACATTTTATCAGCATGCCAGGAAATGGTGAGGATTATATTTGGAGAGGCTGATGCATCAGACGTAAATAAAATCCCACTTCCGGACAGATCGATTCACAGACGAATTGTAGACAGGCGTAGCGATATTGAACTCAATATTGTGTCAAAAATAAAGAGTCGAGAGTTCTTCGCACTTCAGGTTGACAAGAACACCGAAATTAGCGGCAAAGCAGAGCTCTGTGTGTGTATTCGTTTGATTGACAGTGGAACTATTGTACATTGCTTTCTGTGCTGAAACAGTTTCAAGAAACAACAAAATGTTAAGACATACATAATGTTTAAACATCATATTTTCATTCGTGCAAATTTACATAAAAGACTGTTTGAACTTGTACAGATGGCGCATTTACAATAACTGGAAGGGACCAAGGCTTTTTCTCACTTTCACAACAGCAAAATCGTAATATTATAGTTACTCATTGTTTTCTTCAAAGTGAAGCACCGGCTGATGAAACAGTTGGACCCGAACTGTAAAACTGTATTAGATATGGTGGTTAAAATCGTTAACTTCAGTCATAAGAGACTACTGAAATGTCGTCATTTTGCGAAACTTTAGGAGAGTATGGAAGCAAACCACGTAACATTAATACAGCATGCATATGTAAGATTGTTGTCACGAGGAAAAGTTGTGCCATTTCTACGAAGTAAGAGAAGAGATGCTAGCATTTTGTTTGCAAGGCACCTAGAAAGATTTTGTACCATCCGAGCGATGAAACGTGACTTACAAAGCTAACATATATAGCCGATATATTTCAGGAACTGAACTTTTTGAACTGCAGCACGTAGAGAAGTAACGAAAATATCTAGGCGTCGACCGATAAAATAAATGCTTTTCAGAATGAATTGGCTATTTGGAATAATCTTGCAAATGCAGGGAGCATGGAATTTTTTTAAATATAGTTGAAAGAAACTATGGTGCTATTTTGCAATTGCTCTTGAATAACTTGGATACTCTTTTGGTAGATCTGAGAAAATATTT